>APFE030145734.1:0-32869 GCA_000404065.3 Pinus taeda | reverse complement strand
TCTCAGATCGGGACAGCAGGTTCCTCAGTACATTTTGGTCCAGTCTCTGGTCGATGCTGGACACCAAACTCACTAAGTTCATAGCCTTCCATCCTCAAACTGATGGCCAGACAGAGGTTGTCAACAGGATGATCGTACACATTCTGTGCATATATAACTCAAAGCATCCATGCACATGGGACGAGAGCCTCCCCTATGTTCAGCACAACTACAACCGGGCTCTCCACAACTCGACTGGACACAACCGTTTTCAGGTGGGCTTGGGATTCCAACCATTGTGTCCCATCGATGTGGCCATGCCATTTGCAGCTACTCATGTAGATTCTGCTCATGTCCAGTCTGAAACAGATAAGGAAAACAGCTTCATTTAGCACATCCAACATATTCGCCAACATGTCCATGACATTATGGAGAAATCAAATGCTAAGTACAAGCAACGACATGATCAACATTGGGTGCCACACAAGTTTCAGGTGGGTGACAAAGTCTAGTTGCATTTGCAAAAGGAACGCCTTACCAAAGCCTATTGGAAACTCAGACCACTCCGATATGGCCCTTACACCATTACCAAGGCTGTGGGAGACAATGCATTTGAGCTCAGCATTCCCCCATTCCTTGGCCTGCACACGGTGTTCAATGTCGACCGCCTTCGGCCATACTTTCCGCCATTACTAGACACATCCGACATTGTAGAACAACTCACACCCACAGAGTTAAACCCAGCTTGCATGGAACAAGCCGCAATTGATCGGATCATGGACACACAGATCAAGCACACTCGCCAATAGAGTATCCAACTGTATCGAGTTTCAAAGCAGGACAACTCCTTCACAAGGGCAAGTGGCTCACTAGAGACCAAGTGCAGTAGAATTTCCCTCATCTCATGGAGGAACTCAACGCAATGGGGACCATTGTTTCCTAATGGGGGAGGAATCATAGTCCTCGAAGAGATCTTTCCAACGGGCTATCATGCATGTCAAATGGAGATAATACAACCAATTCGCGACCTCGAGAAGTTGATGTACCAACTTACCCAAAAACGGGGCCCACAATTTGGCGTTTCATATTCTAGGGTTAGGTTTTGGAATGTGAAGGGTTTTTCCATTATTTCTCAACAATAAATAAGCCTTCGAGCCTCATTGTAACACAGTTCAGAGGCATGTAGCCACACATCTCTTCTCAGAGATAAGCTACCATCACCCTAGCTGGTTTATTTCCATTTCTGGTTGTAAGCATATTTCAGTATTTTCCATTAATGAAATGAAGTATTATTTCCACTGCATCTTTGTGCATATGGTTATCTATGTAATTTGTTGCATTCCTGTTTAAGTCTGGACCATTGCCAAGGTGATACAACAGTTTCCCCTACAACTGATAGTTGTCCACCTGTGAAGCATGGGTTAGTTTTGTATAAATCTCCTTAAAGTCATCATCATTAGAATATTGTTCAACATAACTTTCAAAAGATAATGAAGCATTATGCAAAATAACAGAAGCAGAAATAGGAGGGCGAGATAGCAGATCAACCACTTTGTTGCTAGTGCCCTTCTTATACTTTATTACCGGATGAAATTGTTGAACAAAACCCATCCACCTGAAATGACAATATTACTGCAACTTGGTTTGTGACTGAAGATACTGCAAGGGCTGATGATCCATATGGATGATGGTCTCCTTGCTGATCAGGTAGTGTTTCCACTTTTTCACACTCTGGACCAAGAAATATAACTCCTTGTCATAAGTGGGATAGTTTATCACAACCTAAGAGAACTTCTTTGAATGGTGACATATCGACTTATTTTGTTGCATCAATACAACTCCCATGGCATATCTGTTGGCATCTATCTCGATCTTGAATGACTGTTGGAGATCTGGTAAGGCCAAGACCGGTATGGTGTTAATATTTATTTCAATGTTTCGAAGGAATTTTGCTACTTTCCTCCCCATTTAAAGACTTGCTTTACACTTTTCAATGTGTAAAGGTGCTGAAATAATAGAGAAATTGGCAATAAATCTCCTCCAATACTGTTTTTCACCCAAAAAGAAGCGAACCTCGGTTACACTAGTAGGCTTAGGCCAATTTACAATTGCTTCAACTTTAGAAGGATCAATTTTTAGCTGACCATGACCAACAATATGACCTAGGTAAACCAAAGAGGTTTTCCCAAACTCACACTTTGACAATTTTACATAGAGTTTTTCTTTTTCTTAATACTCAAGCACTTTCTTCACGTGGCATACATGTTCATTCCAACTTTTACTAAAGACGAGAATATCATCTAGATATACAAGAACAAATTCATCAATGAAAGGCCTAAAGAGATCATTCATGGCACTCATGAAAGTGGTTGGAGTGTTGCAAAGTCTGAATGGCATCATCATCCATTCGAACAACCCCTGTTTGGTCTTGAAGGCAGTTTTCCACACATCCTGCTTTGTAATTCGGACCTGGTGATAACCAATATGCAAATCCAATTTGGTGAAATAGATAGCATTCTTTAACTGGTCTAATAAATCATCTATGCGTGGGCGAGGGTAATGATTTTTCACCTTGATTTTGTTTAGTGCTCGGTAATCCATGCACATCCTCCATGTGCCATCTTTCTTCAGCACTAAGACAATCGGTGAGCTGCATGGAGAAGTGCTTGGTCTGATGACCCCTTGGTTCAATAGTTCCTGCACTTGCTTTTTGATCTCCTCCATCTCAATGGTCGACATCTTGTACATGCCAATATTTGGTAAAGGAGCATCATGCTACAAATGGATCTCATGTTGGATTTCCCTCTTTGGAGGTAATCCCCTTGGTTCCTGAAACATCTCATCATAGTTAGAAATTAATTCACATAATTCCTTTTTATGCACATAATCACAACCCTCGAAAGCATCGAATATTTCTACATCTTTCTCCCTTACAACCATAAGCATGCAACCCTTACTGGAATTCACCAACCTCTTCATTTGTCTTGCACTTACAAGGTTGGCATTGATTTTAGTTTGATGAGCCCTTACAGTATATTCTACCCCTTCTTTTGTGATTTGGTATTTGTTTTCATGACGGAAGAAGGTTTCCTTTCTATCATATAGATATGGACTCGCTAACACCATGCCACATATTTCCAATGGTATCACATCAAGTTTACCTCATCCACTAACTTAGAAGCTATCACAAATTTAACCTTGCACTACTTAGTTACATTCAATTTTGCTTTATCCTGTATCCATCCAAGTGGGTAAGGCTTTGGATGTGGTTTGGCTTCTAAGCCTAGCTTCTTTACCAAGGACTCTGAAATTAAGTTTGCTTGGGATTCGGTATCAAATAAAGTTTCCACTTTTGCATGATTTATGGTAACTCTAATATAAAATAGCTCAATTCCCTTTCGTTCATTAGGAAGAGACTCATCATTTGAACTAGTGCCTTCATGTGATTCAGAATTAACATGAGGTGTAAGAGTACCTTTTGTTCCTGCTGTGGTGACCAATGCTTCATCTCCGGAATTGGATCCAAGGTCTTGTTGCACAGTTGCCACTGTCTTCTACTTGCCTTTTCCTCCATACTTCTTTGGTCTCTTTTTCGGGTACAGTTTCCAACAACGATCGTCGTCATGACCTTCCTTTTTGTAGTAAATGCAATAATGCCTTTCTCCTTCATCTTTCTTGGTTGATGCCGTCCTCTTCTCCTTTCCTTTTCCTTTCACTTTGGATGATCAACTCTTTCATTTTTGCCCCTGTTCTCAAGATGGATGGCCTTTACACTGGCCGAGTCAATAGTAGTTGGTTCAAACAATAATAATGAATGTCTAAGGTAACTATGTAATGATCCAATATACTTAGTTACTACTTTAAGTGAGTCAAGTGCAATGCCCAAATTAAGTGCTTGTTTTCTAATCTCCTCTTTAAAGCTTTGAACATCCTGACCTCTGCCTTGCCTTAAGTATTTCCAATCCATTAAGGATTTTTTCTTATAACCCAAGGGACAAAATTGTTCCTTTAATTCAGAAATGAAACTAGGCCATGAGGAAAGAAGATTACCCACACTCTTACTGCTTCGCAATTTTCTCTCCCAACAGACGAGAGTGGTGCTACTCAGTTGAGGAGAGGCCATCCAAATATTTGTCTCGTCCTCTTCGATCGTTGAATCCTGTAGTAGATTTCAATCTACTAATCCAATTATTAAGCTTTTCTGCATTACTTTCACCATTAAACATGGGAAGATCAAATTTGACATCTAATTTAAAGAAAGGTTTCTTAGATGCATCCCTTGAATTTCTATGATGATGGTGATGAGAGGAAGAAGAACTTTCACTCGTCGAAGGAGAAGAAGGGGGTTATTCTTCACCATTTCCATGCACTAAACCTTGTTCTTTTACATTTTTCCCTTCTGCTTTCTCCAGCCTTGAAAGCAACTGACCGACATTTTTTGCCATTGTGTAGAAGGTTTTGTAGAAATTGAGATCCTCTTCATAACGAGCCTCTTCATCTGCCATGTTTCTCCTTCGATGTGCACACCCCACTTCGGGATCGAAAGACTTTAGTTTCCCTTCGCCTCTTCAGTTCCTATTTCTTGTTAGCATAAAAACATGAAATTCACATCTACAAAGACCTGCTCCAATACCACTTGATCCAATATCTTTTGCTTATAGATGTATGAAATAATTACATGCATAAATTGTAGCTTAAACATAGAAATTTAATGTGCACATGAAAGAAGAGGAGAAACACATAAAGACATGAAAGAAGACAAGAGACTTGATAACAAAGTTCGTCCAATTTGGAATACATCTTCGAACCCTACTTGATCAATGGGGAGGCCTTCATTCATTAAGTGGCATGAGAAAGAAGAGTACAATCATCATTTACAAAAAGGAGTCTTATACCTCCATTATGAAAATAGTTGAAAAATGCAGAACTCTGTTGAAGAAATGGACAACACCATTGAGTTCGTGGCATTGAGAAATGTTGAAACCATATAAAATTTGTTGAAATCTGACCCCCTAAAGAAATTATTAAAATCATGGTTCCACCCCCCTCTTTGCACTACTCATGGTTCCGCCACCTATAAAACTAGTCTGCCTCAAACTATGTGCACACTCCTCCACTTCCTGGGCACATTGGTGAAATAAGTTTTAAATATCCAAAGGTTGGTGGATTTTTCCAAAATTCTTTTGGGCGGAATGGTTGAAGATCTAATTATTATGGAGGGGGTCAGGCGGTCAAACCCCGCCCCCTCTTGTTTTACACAACGAAATCTATTTTAAAAGGGAGGTTAGGTTAGGCCCTCTTTGGGTGGTCTACCCACCTCACCTGTTGCCTGCTTCATACCTATTTACATGGGCAGTTGTTGTGGTTGGGTCTGTGCCCCAAGGGCCGGCCTACATTCACTCCTTCCCGTGCAACAGTAATGGCCAACCCATAAATCACGGGTTCCACTAAGTATGGGGGAGGGGCTGGGGGTAGTGGCCCACCCATCCAATATTACATATATGATAAGGATTGGGGTGGCAGGGTTGATGGCCCACCACCCCCTTTTTTTAATAATTTTTCAACAATAAAAATATGGCTATTTTTAAAAATTTGGAGTTTGGACCAAAGGAGATGATTTAACAAGGCGACAATTTTGCCTAGAATCTGGCCGGAGTTGGCCGAATTCCATTCGTTGGAAAACTTCCAAATTGTATCTCTTGCCCAGTCAGCAAAAGTCAACCAAAACTTTGATTGCCTCTATCTTCCTCACTCGGACTCGGATTGGATGGATGTTCACACCATTGGAATCAGCGTGACGAGCACTTCGATCTGATGTCAATTTAATTGACTTTCTGCCACTTTGAATTTTAGCCTTTTCCATGCCACTGGTGTCTGGAGATCCACCTAGATTAGGAAGACACTATTCAACATGAACTGTATATATAGTATCTGAATAAGTGTCTGGGCATGAAATTGAATAAGAACAAATGCTTAGAAATAAAATAAATTCATGTAACAGTAATTAGAAAATTAACCAAACACAAAATGTCATTCAAAAAATAAATATCCCAGTAATTGAGCAAAGTCTAGATAGTCTCAGATGAATATAGGATGAGGCGTTGGGTTAGTTTCATAAGGTAATTGTTGTCTGCTATAAGGAATAGTCCCGAAACCTACATGTGGATGACTTGTCTACAACATGTGCATCTAACAATTAAATGTTTTGACATGTACACAACGAAAGAAGTTCACCTTAATGAGGGCCTTATGTAAATGAAACTATTGACTCTTAACTTAGCAGACCGATTTTACTCTACAGAAGAAGTATTTATCAGAAATCGTTAAACTAAAGGAAAAATTAAACCACCCCTTGGGGATTATAAACTAAATAACCTTCTAAGTAGTTATATTTCATTCAAAAATCTATTTAGCATGTTTTACAAAGAGGCACACATATTGTACTGTAATCACTATACTGGAAATGTTAAATAACAATTATCTATCTTAAGATAAACGGAATATAAGCAATATATTTTTTGCCTTGAGTCGGAATTACAATAAATAGTGAACTTACTACCATATAAACAAGAGGAATGGCATGCCCAACATGCAAGATTTAATTGCAAAACTATTTCAAACCAAGTGTTTAGCCATAAAATACCAAAATGCATATATGTATACTATAGGTAACCTGTGCAACCAATAGTACAAGAAAAGGATCACGCCAAACCTATTTACTAATTACATTCTTGGCAATACAAAAGTCAGTGGAGAATATAACCACTATAAATAATGAAGAGAAATTTAAACACTGTAATTCCATGAATTACATAAATGGATCTTAACAAAAATGAAAACAAAACAACTGAGTTTGGTTTCGACCTGAGCTAAAACGCTCAACATCCATAATAATTTAAAAACCCTCAAGTCGACAGAGAAAAGTCACTCTTCTCGAACAACCACAACATAATTTAATAATAAGTAAGCTTAGAGGAAATATAGCCACAAGAATGACCTCGTTCACTTCCGGGGTAAGGAGAAATTGTTGCTGCCACGGTTGCACTATGGAAGCCATCGACAATATAGACCTGTAGCTTTCCCCTGCAAGGAAGGGGAAAAGGAAGTTGTATATGATGATGAGCATGCAAAACAAAAGACCTATGATAACAAAAACATCATATATTCAACAAGAGCCTTACCTACGAGGGTTGGCATGTAGTGGGTGATAATGATGAAAATTTTTCCAGGAATACCTTACGCTTTTATTGAATGAACCTAAGATCCAAGTGGGATGAGTCTGATCATGGGACCGAGAGTGAAATTGGGAAAGATTTATCCAAGACAGATAAACAAAATTCCTGGTGAAAAACTCAGAGAGAGGATTTGTAACACTCAAGGAGGGTTTGCAACGGCTTCTAAGTCCTAGGAGGAAAAAGATACCTGTGGTGTGCTAGTGTAGGTTTCACCTCGAGCACCAGAAGAGCGAGGTTGCAAAGCACCAATGACCAAGGGAGAAATGAGAGGCATGTTTCAGAGTTGGGGAGATGATTAGTTACCTCAATGGTTACCGAGCATCCTTCACCATTCGGTCTCACCCCCGCTAATCCACAACCCATCCAAAACCCTATGCCAGCCTTGAGGATGCGTCCATTAAAAGAGGTAGATGAATTTTTGTACGTGGCACCAGGTGCGTAATAGTTATCAATTAATCAACAATGAATTCGTAATAAAGTTCCTTAAATGTTACCCCAAGCATGATATGATACGAACCAAGGTTATCCTTCTATTCTGATAATATATTAATTAAAAATAATTCCAAGTTGATGGGTTTCAAACTATCACTATGGTATTGAAAGTAAAAATATTTTTATGTTGTTTAGAGGTAATCCTGAAACATGTTACAAGTGGTATCATAGAACGAGATTGAACATTGTGGCCTTAATGGATAATGTATATTAACAAAACATTTATGTTGCACAAAGGGGAGCAAAATATACATAGAGGAACATCGTCTACACCATCACAAAGGATGGCCTCTGGAACATAATTCACACCGCATACAAAAGCAACCTAAAGGTGTGTGTGAATTTGGGAGAAGTCACCCACAATAATACAAATGTGATGTTACTAAAAATTGTGAAACAAATTCGAGATAAGATGGAAAATTTGAGAGAGGACAATGAAATATTGAGACTTGAACAAGAGAGAATATTGAAGAGTCTTTCTGACAAACAGAACCAAAAGAATCTGAATCCTAGTCATGAAGAGGAAAATGGGAATGAACACCAACAACGAGAAAAATATTTTAGAATGGATAATTAGGAAGGCTCAGAAAATGTTTTAGGCAATAAAGGAAATAAGAGACAAAAGACTGAATTATAGGGAAAATTTAATAATATTAAACCTCCTACATTTGTCGAAGAAAAGGATGAGGTTTTTGAGGCCTAGTTAATCAACATGAACAAGTACTTCCATATTTCTGAATATGAGGACAATTTAAAGGCCATACTAGCAATTTTCCAATTACAGGGAAAATAAACCTTGTGGTGGGGGGAAGTCAAAATGGTAGAGGGAGTAGACGAACAAGAAGTTTCATGGGAGAAGTCTCAAAAATATTTCAAAGATAGATATCTCACTAAACGATTTTATGATGAAAAGGAAAAAGAATTCCACGATCTGAGATTGGAGTAGCAAACCATGAATGAGTTCGTGACTAAATTCGCGTCACTACTAACATATGTACCCTATATACGAGAGGAAAATGTCATGGTGCAACGCTTTGTTAGTAGCTTTCCAGCTTTTATGAAGGAGAGAATAGAGTTTTACAATCCAAAAACCATGGGCGAAGCCATAAGAAAGGAAAAAAATTTGCTATCAACAAATGAAGCAGAAAGGAGAAGGTAGCAAAGGCTAGATAGCTAAAAAGGGACAAAAAAGTGCATCTAATTTTAAGAATACAAAACCTGCCAATTCTAGTGATATGTTAAAAAAAAAACAGAATGGAGTTTCAGGGAAAAATCAAATGAAGCCAAGGCAACCTGGTGAGAGCTGAGCTACCGAAGCATCCAACAAACCAGAGGGCAGCCAACATCAAAAGACATCATTGCAATGTTGGGGTTGTGGAGAGTCCCATTATTACAAAAACTGCCCCCACCGTACTAGAGTCGGGCAAGTGGAAAATGTTCAAGAGGCCTCCATGGTTGGATATTTAGCCATAAGTATTCCCTGGATAAATGCAACTTTAAAGGATAGTCAATCCAAATATCAACCTTCAATGGTGGAATTTGAAGGTAAGCTTATTAATCATCGTGTATCCATTTTGATTGACTCAGGAGAAAGTTTGAGTAATGTTAGCCCTAAGATAGTTGAATTATGTCACTTGAACTCTGTGAAATTTAAAACTCCCTGGTTAGTTTAGGTAGCCACTGGGGCCAAGCATAGGGTATTAGCTAAGGTAGAAAATTCCCTGTTAGAAATAGTTGGACAACCAGTAAGGGTAAATATAAACATGTTACCTTTAGGATCATATGATGTACTCATTGGAATGGATTGTTTAGAAAAACGTTGGTTAGTAGTTAATTGCAAAGACAAGACTATTAATTACCTCTCTGAAGAGGGTGTTAGACAAGAAATTAATGGAATTCGAAAAGATGTTAAGTTGCGTCCTATTACTGCCAATCAGTTAAGTAAATGTATTCAAAAAGGCTATCAGGCGTATGTTATCCAAGTAGGTTATACCAACTCCAAGGATAAAACAACTACCTTAAGGGACATACCTGTTATTTAGGAATTTGCAGATGTGTTTCCTGAGGAGATACTAGGGTTACCACCTAAAAGTGATATTGGCTTCACTGTAGAATTAATACCAAGGGCCGCCCCGGTGTCAAAAATCCCCTTACCAGATGATTATACATGAATTAACTGAACTTAAGATGCAACTTCAAGAACTGTTAAAAAAAGCCAACATTCGCCCAAGTGTGTCATTGAAGGGGGCGTTTGTGTTCTTTGTAAGGAAAAAAGATGGCACATTACGGTGTTGTATTGACTATCGACAACTTAATAAGTTGACCATCAAGAATAAGTACCCACTGCCAAGGATAGATGATTTGTTGATCAAGTGAAAGGAGCCACTATATTCTCCAAGATAGCATTATAGTCAGGTTATCATCATATTAGAGTAAAAGAAGAAGATATCTGCAAGACAATGTTTAGACCACGTTATGGGCACTACTATTTTATTGTATTTCCTTTCAGATTCACCAATGCTCTAGCAACATTTATGAGTCTCATGAATGGCATCTTCCACCCTTACTTAGACAAATTTGTTATAATATTTATTGATGGTATACTAATCTACTCTAAAAATTTGGAGGAACACCACAAACACCTCCATATAGTACTACAAGTCTTACGAGAAAATCAGTTGTACACTAAGCACAACAAATGTGATTTTTATAAAGATCAAATCCAATATCTATGGTACATTATATCATCAGATGGTATAGTAGTAGACCCTAAGAAAATTCGAACCATCATGAATTGGTCAGTCCCTAAAAATGTAATAGATATTAGATCCTTCATGGGTTTGGCAAGTTACTACCAGTGGTTCATAAAGGGATTCTCAAAAATTGCGTACCCTATTGCTTCCTTACAGAAAAAGGAAGAGATTTTCACTGGACAACTGAATTCCAACATAGTTGCAAACTCTTGAAACAATTATTAACCACAACCCTTGTATTGAGGGTAGCAGATCCAAAGAAGGAATTTACAGTATGCACGGATACTTTTCAGGAAGGGGTTGGTGGTGTGTTAATGCAAGAAGGGAGGGTGATAGCTTATGAATCATGTAAGCTTAAGGACCATGAGAAAAGTATTCAAATTATGATCTAGAACTGACAATAGTGGTCCACGCCCTGAAAATGTGGTGACACTACCTACTAGGGAAAAAAATACTTCTAATGACAGACCATAGCAGTTTGACAAGTTTCTTCAAACAACCCAATTTTAATGCACGATGGGAAAGGTGGACAACCTTCCTGCATGAGTTTGATTTTTATATCAAGCATTTGAATGGAAAGGAGAACCGAGTGGTGGATGCCTTAAGTAGAAAATTACATCACATATATGAAATATCATTCAACAAGGTAGAGAGTAATATCTTAAATCAAATTAAAGAAGTTTCTATGAAGGACCCTGAATATGAATTCCTGTGACAGCAAGAAAAAAGATAATAGACTCGGGAAAACAAAGTGACTATGGTATAAACCCATAGCAATTGTTGACTTTTAGAGGAAGAATTTATGTGCCAAATCAAAAATCCATCAAGCAATATATGTTGGATGAATTTAACAGAAGTCCATATATGGCACATCCGGGCTATCAAAAGTTGTTCTTTGCAATTAAAAAGGGCTATTTTTAGCCAGGAATGAGGAAAGATATCACAGAATACCTGGATAAATGTTTAGAATGTCAGCAAGTTAAAGTAGAACATCAACACCCAACTGGTCTACTCCACCCACTTCCTATTCTCGAATGGAAATGGGATACACTTAAATTGGATTTCATAACAAGATTACCTAAATCCATAAGGAAAAATGATTCCATCATTATGGTGGTGGACAAGTTAATCAAAACAACCCATTTTATTCCTATTAAATCTACTTATAAATTTGTAGAAATTGCTTATATATTTATGAAAGATATCTTTAGACTATATGGGTTTCCTAAAGTAGTAATATCCGACATAGATGTTAAATTCACCTCTGAATTTTGGAAAGCTTTATTTGTAGGTTTGGGAACTCAAATTCAGTTTAGCACTACTTATCACCCACAGATGGATGGGAATTTTGAACGAGTAAACCAAGTGTTAGAAGACATGTTACAGATGTATGTGATGCAACAACCTACAAAATGGGAAGAGTATGCCCACTTAGTGGAATTTTTATACATCAACAACTATCATGAATCCCTCAAGATGAGTCCATTAAAGGTGTTGTATGGGAAGAAGTGTACGACACCAGTGAAATGGAATAGTCTTGAGGATAAACTAATTCGAGGGCCTAATATGCTAGTAGAAATAGAGAAAGCAGTTAAGAGAGTGCGAAAAAAATTTAAAAGCTGCCCAAGACAGGTAGAAATCTTATGCTGATAAAAAGAGAACCTATAGAGAGTTTGGTGTGGGTGATCATGTATATGTGAGAGTAAAGCCTAGAAAAAGTTCCTTAAAATGGGGAGGTTGTGCAAAGCTAGCTCCTCGCTATTGTGGACCTTTCCAGATTCTGGAAAGGATAGGGCCAGTAGCTTACCAACTTTTTCTACCAGGCCACCTACAAATTTATAATGTGTTTCATGTGTCATTATTAAAAATATATATTTATGACCCCAGTCCTATCATTAATTGACAAGATGTACATGTAAAGAAAACATTAACAGTATTTGTTTCTATTTAACTCTCAGATCATTTAATTTATATGATTAGTAATAATTACATGATGAAAGTGCAGGTAGAACAGACGAAGAATTCTTGGTAGAGCCCTTGCATATTCTAGAACAGAGAGAAATAGTGCTCTAGAAGTGAGCTATCATCCAAGTTAAAGTGCAATGGAATCACTTTAGCCCAAAGGAAGCTACTTGGGAGGATGAAATCTTTATGCAACAAGCTTATCTTGCTTTGCTTCAAGACTGGGAGAACACCAAGGACAATGTTGCACATACGGGGGGGGTGATGTAACACCCCCAGTTACTTTGGTTTTATTTCTTTTTACAAACAAGTTAAAATTGTTAATTAATTACCTCATGAGGTTGACAGAGTTTTAGGTTAGTTAAAGACCTAATTGAGTTGGAAAGACTTTTTATTTAAAGGAAATGGTTAGGATTTAAAATAATGCTTTATGTTATTTGAAGAGGGAAAACTCATGGATGACCACAAGAGTTCCTAACTTCTAGAAAGTTGGAGAAAACAATTATTCCTTATCCCAAAGGATTTCTTTTAAAAACAAAAATTCGGGAGAAGGACGGGGTTGGAAATTTTTGCAAAGAAAAAAGTAAGAATAGATAAATGGGTTGAGGTGATACGCTGCCCAAGAGCCAAGTTCCTAAGCTGGTAAGGACCAGTGGAAGGATCGATCCCTATCACGATTGTGAGTTCAAGATTGGTCAAGTGAGACTTTGGTGCCATTAAATAATCTTAAAAGAAAACCTCTCGATTGTACCTGCTATCTAGAAGTTGGGAGAGCCCAAGGAGAGAACTGGTTGCAAAGGCAATTCTCATTGGAAGGGAGGTGTGGTTCTTCAGTTAGAATGCAGATAAGTATTATAGTTTTACTTTGTTGATTTTATAGTTTTTGAGACAGTAGATAAAAAATAAAAGGTTATTTCTGTAGAATTATTTTCTTATGATTTCTGTAGAATTGTTTTCTTATGAGAGTAAATAAAAAGAAAATAATTACTTTGATTAAACTATTGTTACCTAGGTTATGGATTGTATAAATAAAATTGGTTGTAGTGGCAAGTCCAGGGACTGCTATTTTCATTCAACAATGAATTTAAGGTAGCAATGTATCGATTGTTGTATATGAAAATTCAATCTTGATTTAAATTGAATTGGTATGATTTTGTTAGAATTTTCGTGGGAAGAAATTGTTCAACATGAAATGTATATATAGTAACCAAATAAGTGTCTGGGCATGAAATTGAAAAAGAACACATGCTTAGAAATAAAGCAAATTCATGTAACAATAATAAAAAATAACCAAAGACAGAAGGTCATTCAAAAAATAAACACCCCAGTAATTGAGAAAATTCTAGACATTGCCATATGAATATAGGATTAGGCGGAGGGTTAGCTCCAGAAGCTAACTTTTGCCTGCTATAAGGAACAATCCCAAAACCTTTAGGTGGATGACCTGTCTACAACATGTGCGTGGAATAGTTAAATGTTTGGACATGTAACGAAAGAAATTCACCTTTATTTGGGCCTTATGTAAATGCAATTGTTGACTCTTAACCTAGCTGACCGATTTTACTCTATAGAAGAAATATTTATCAGAAATTGTTAAACCAAAGGAAAAGTAAACCACCACTTGGGGTTTGTCAGCTAAAGAACCTTTGAAGCAGTTATATTTCATTCAAAAATATATTTAGTATGTTTTACAAAGAGGCAAGGATATTGTACTGTAATCACTATACTGGAAATATTAAATAACAATTATCTATCTTAAGATAAAGAGAATATAAGTAAAATAGTTTCTGCCATGAGTCAGGACTACAGTAAATAGTGAACTTACTACCATACAAACAGGAGGAATGACATGCCCAACATCCAAGATTTAATTGTATAATTGTTTCAACTCAAGTGTTTACCCATAAAATACCAAAATTCATATATGTATACTACATGTAATCCCTGTAGTCAACAATACAGGAAAAGGATAACACCAAACCTATTTACTAATTAAATTCTCAGCAATACAAAAACCAGTGGAGAAATATAACCACTGTAATTTATGAAGATAAATTTAAACACGATAATTCCATGAATTACATAAACAAATCTTATTGAAAGTGGAAACAAAACAATTGGGTCTGGTTTTAACTAGAGCTAAAACACTCAACATCCATAATAATTTAAAAACCCTCAGGCCGATAGAAAAAACTTGGTTTGCTCAAAAAACCATAGCATAATTTAACAATAAGTAAGCTTAGGGGCAACATAGCCACAACAATGACCTAGTTCACTTCCAGGGTAAGGAGAAATCACTGCCACCATGGTTGCATTGTGGAAGTTTTAAAGATCCATTTGGGCACATCACTCCCATAATTCAGATTAGTACTATTAGGGCTCATCAAACCCTAATTCAGTTGTTGCATTCCCTAGACAAGTCATCACTTTGAATGCCTCCTTCCTTAAGAGTTTCTTGGCGTAAAGCCCTCCAGAAATGCCTCCTTGAGGGACCAGCGCAACCTTGGTCAGGGGTGAGTGTGCTTTAGTGTAGGTAAGCCCATGTCAAGGTGCCTTCCAGAGCACTTAGGCCCACTTTGACCTGTGCTGGGTGAGATTGAGCGAAATCATCATAGGGTTTTGGGAATATTCTTATCTTTTAGAGCCAAATAGAAGATTCCCACACTTATCATCTCCTATGAGCTCGAAATTGGATAGGGAATGAGTTAAGTAACCTCCTATCCTCTCATCCCTTCCTCCATGGAAACTAACTCTAGGTTTGGAAGGCCATTCAATACCCTCATTTATGACCAAACCTCTTCCATTTTCCTATAAATTGAGCACTCATCTAAGTGATCAAGGGGCTGGACTTTGAGAATTTGTAAGGAGATATTGTTGGTGTGAGGTTTGAGATTGTAAGCAAGTATTGTTATGCTGCCAGAGTGTTGTGTTTTTGATGTGATGTTGGTTGGAACCCAAGCTGGAAGAGTGACAATGGATTGGACTTCATGGTTGTAATTCTTCCTTCTACTTAATAAAGTTTTTTTACAGCTTTTCCCATATTCTTGTCTTTATGTATGATGATTATATGTGTAAATTCTTTCGATTCAATTTTCTTATAGTAGATAGATCTCTTGCTTTGATTGGTTTTTGTTCTCTGTTTATGATTGTAGGTACTTGTTGAGCGGATTAAGTTCAAGAAGGAGTGACGAGAGCCATACAAAGGAGACAAAGGGAAAGCGAAAGATAACAAGTAGGTCCCTTGTCTTATTTATATTCTATAGAAAAAGGTTTAGCACTTTAAATCTATTGTTCTAGGTGTAGCTACCCATGCAAAATTCCACATAACAAATTGGCGACTCCATTGGGGAACGATCATCGTTCCAGGTAGTTTACCTTCATCCTAGAACACCCTAGTAGACTTTAATTGCTTCCATTGATCTTGTTTCATCCCTTTTTGAAGTGTTTTTTGGTAAAAATTGTGCTTGCAAGCCCCTAGGATGGCCTCTTTGGCACCAACGCAGATCTGGTCAAGAGATAGAGCATTGTAGAGCACCCTTGGCTTGAGGATAGTGCTCTAAAGTGCACTGTCTCCTATTCAAGGTTGCACTGATCCTCCTTAGGTAAAAAATCACTCCTTTGACTTGATTTTTCCCAAACTTCCTTCTGTTTCTACTTGTTGAAAGATCAATGATGCTTGTCTCTCTAAAATCAATTTGTGTTTCCTTTGCTATCCCTACTTTGGCCTTGATTGCTTAGTGTTTCTTAAATAATTTCTTTATCACCATCAATTCATTGTAAAATTTAGTTTATAGTCGATTAATATTTGTTCAAAAGAAAGTGTCGTAAAAGTCTTCATTTCTTTCGAAACGGAACTGTTGTAAAGTCTGCATTCTTTCAAAAATATTGATTGATTGCATGTGCATTAGTTTCCTTTTGTTCATTTCAACATTAAGGGAATTGAAAAGAAAATCTTGCATTATGCATTGAAAGAGTTTGTGTGTGCTCATAGGAATAGTTTAGGGAGATTGCATTAGACGTGTTCTTTGTTCTTTGATTAAAATAATCTGATTGCTCTATCCTTACTAGCTAAGGCTTTCATTGTTAAAATTTAATGGAAATAATTCTTATCATATTAGTTTCATTCTAGGAATTTCAAATACATCACATGGTGAACCTTGAAAGGAAAATTCTTAATCAAGATCAACTTAAAATTAACATCAATTAACCTAATGGAGCATTTTCACCTAACGCAAAACATTTAGAGGTTCTAGGCTAGAGATGTGTTCTAGTGTCGTAAAACATAGCGGTTGTCGCTAACTTTTCTGCGATACATTCCGAGTGTGATACCTCATTCCATGTATGTGAGTATATCGTGTTTCATCCACATACCTTCGGGTATATATGGCGGTGTTACAGTACGTAAAGTATAAAGGAATGCTCTCACTCTGTAGTTTCGCATTATACATCATTAATACGAATTGGGCTTCCATGTAATTTCATGTATATATGGGAGGAAAACATTAGGTTGCTATCCATCCCTAGGTAATTGAGCCGACTTCCTTGTAAACTGTGATACACTGAACACAACATTCAGGAAGATTTCTTGCCCGTACTTCTCAGTTTGCTGGGAGGTATTTTGTAGTTCACAATTGCTTGGTAAAAATTTTGCTTAGCTTACCCATTTTTTTTTTTTCTATAATAAAACCAATCAGCAATCGTAGAGGAAAATTAAACCTTACCTCGTCATTTGCAGAGAGTAGCGAGTAAACTACCTTTATCGCCCGAAGCTACACCTATTCGGTAAAAGCGGCTTGTTTGACTAGATCTAGTACTTCACAAACTTTTGGTTCTTCATCTAAATTACTAGAAACACCTATACCAGTAAGTACTGTGACCCCAATTACTCCTATAGTTACTGGTACATATGGTACTGAAGTGGAATCTTCACAATTACTTGAGGAAAATAGAATTGAATCTAGTGAAATGGTAACCCAAGTTGTTCAATAACAAGTTGATTCTCAACCTGAAGTTGTTCAACAAGAAATTACTTCTAAACTTGAATCTGTTCAACCAAAAGTTAATCCCGAACCTATCACTGTTTAATCAGAAGTTACTTCTGAACCAGAAGTTGTTTAAGAAGCCCAACCTGAACTCATTATTTTACTAGAACATTTGGATCTTGAGGTTGAACAATCAGAAGTTGTTACAATACCAGAAGAAGATCAACCGATACATCCTCAGACATCCGTAAAAGTCGAGATTTCCTCTTTACCTTAGGAACAAATACCAGAAATCTATTACGGACATGATGGTGAAATTCTTCCACCTAGTTTTATTTCGATAGAAGAGGAACCTAAGGTAGAATCAACCAAAACTCCATTGCATTTTGGAACTAGACTTTATCTGTATCCTTATACTCCTCATTTTACTGCTCCTTTTGATCTTGATTACTTTCAGAAACTCATTGATTCGTTAGGAAATTTATTTGGACATTTGACTATGGCAGAGTCAACATCCCAGATTGTACCATCTGTTACGGCTATGGTAGAATCTTCTGTCACAACCTCTTTGATGCTTACTATGACGCTTGAGTCACACTTGTATGGTGTTCCATCTTTCCCATCAAGTTACCAATATTTATTAGGAACCCACTCAGGTGTTGCTTCTAGCCCTTTCTCTTCGCCAATGTCTTCTACTAGAATTGTATCTGGTTCTTCATTAACGGATATCGAACAACTAGACCCATCAAGTTCATATCAAGATGGTTCATCTGGTTACCATCCTATATATCCGCTTTACATTGGACTACCCCCATACGGAGAGAAATATGCACATTCTCCTTATCCTCCATTTTCTAGGGGGAAACCATATGTTGGTATGCCATCATCTTTAGGTTAGTCTGGAATGACTGTTTATCAGTGGAAGCCAATAATGCTCGTTCAACCTAGGCTTGTGTATCCATCACAACCTATGAAATTTGTCTCATCCATACATACAATGCCTATTGTTACAACTTTACTATAGTCACAAGCTTATATTGTTGTATCTCAACCTGTCCAAGTTGGTCCTTCAACCTCAGACCCCCAAGTTTTAGGTTTATAGATTCAACCTTCTCAGGCAATTTTACAACAACCACTTGTGCCTGGAGTCCAACAACCTCAGGCTAGTTTACCTTTTACTGGAATGAGTCAGACCTACACTGGTTTAGTGTATTCACAACCCAGTGAAGCTTAAATTGGTGGGCAATAACCATTGTATCAACAACAACAATAGTTGCTTCAACAGCCTTGGCAGCCCCAATATCAATAATAGCAATTCCAACAATACCACCCTCAACCTGGACTTGGTCAACAAGCCTTTGTTGGGTTTGGTTAGTAACAAATTTACTGAGGCCCTAGTCAATAAGCCTATGCTAGGTTTGGACAACAACAAATGTATCCTGGTGCTAAACAACAACATCACACCGGATTTGCTCAACAAACTTACCCTTATCAAGGTTACCAGCAGCAGATGCCTTATGCTGGTATGTAAAGGTCTATTGCCTAGGAAATTTCATCTTACCTTGGATATGCTCAACTTGACCTCAATAGACAGTTGCCTTTTATTGCAACACTTGAATTACCATATCTAAACTGGCTCACCAATGACCCAATTCTTTATGCACCTTGTTGGTCAGTGATTCCTCATAAATTACCTTTTGATATTTCAAAATTCAATGGAAACCGTGGAGAAGACCCGTGCAACCACGTCATGACTTTTCATTTATGGTGTTCATCAAACTCCTTGAATGATGACTCAGTTAGACTACGTCTTTTCCAGAGAATGCTTATTGGTCTGGCTGCAAAGTGGTACATTGAGTTACCACGAGCTTATTTTGATAACTTTACTACCTTAGCTACCATGTTTTTAACCCACTTCCAGTTACCCATATGATATGAAACTGGAACAAAACTATTAACCAACTTTAAACAGACTACTGCTACTCATATTTCTGATGATATTCATGAGTGGTGTCATCGTTGTCAAATGGTTAAAACTTATGTTCCTGATCAGCTCTTAGCTTAGTGGTTTATAAAATCCTTGTTGCCATCTATCATCGAGGATGTAGCAAAAGGTGGAATCATCACTGAAGAGAAAGTAATTGCTTGTGCCCAATATTTTGACTTGATTTATACACATTTTGGCACACTCTATGACAAGATTCTGAATGCACCCGACCAGATTTCATTGTTCCTCCACCACCATCGAGTAAGGACTCTCATGCCAGTGATGGTGTGATTGGTTCTTTGAGCACACAAATGGCATGTAGACCATCTGGTCAAACAGTTGCCATTTCCAATGAAACTAAAAATGCACCTGATACCAATCTTGCTTCCGAAATCAATGTCGTGTCATCTAACAAGGGAAAGAATGAGAAGAAACCAAGAAGCAAGAAGAAGGGGAAAAACAAGAAGAAACAAAATGGTTCCCCTCAAGAGAAATCATCTGATTCCTCTCCTTCGGCTAGGAAACCTCGTTACCCATGTTTGATCTGTAACGATGAGCATTTTACACGAGATTGTCCTCACCACTCTGAAGTTTCAAAGCTTCTAAAGACTTCTAATACATCCATGGTGTTGATTGCTACTTTTCCAAAACCAGAGACAAATATGGTTGCTACAGACCATGCTTCCACTTCCCAAGTTCTTATGCTATCTACCTCTAAGCCTAAAATTAAAGTTTTGGTGTTAACACGAAGTAAAGATTATGGAAATCAACTGTCATTGTTGAATAACCAGGTTGATCAACCTAACTCTTCGACTTCGACTTCATCTGATCCTATTCCACCACCTATTGCACCTGAATTAACAATAAAACCACCTAACGGAGTTGTACATAATTCAACATTTAACCCCTGAGCTCGAGCTACAAAAAATTATAACATAGTAGAATATTTGGCTCAGTCACCTTCTACTATGTCGACACTTGAGGTGCTTCAAAATTGTCCGTCCCAAAAATGGTCTTTGTTGTCAGCAATTGGTGGAATCGATCCAACTGATTCTAATCTTGTGGTTTTCAACCATGTAGGTTATACACCACAGTTACCAATGCAATTAGCATTCCTGATTCAAGAAAATGCCTTGAATAAAATTATTCACTGAACCATTATTGACGAGGGGGAATGTACTTGTATTATGTCCATGAATTTCTAGAAAACACTTGGCTCACTACCTTTGTCACATTCACCAACAATATTAAAAGCTTTTGACGGTCATACATATACACCTTGTGGAATATTGAGTAATCTGCAAATCAAACTAGGAGGCAAAATAATAACTGTTGAAGTTGAGGTTGTTGATGGACCCCTTGACTACAACATTTTGCTAAGAATACAGTGGGTTTATCCTATGGCTGCGGTGGTTTAAACATAATTTCATACACTTGATTCCCTCATAAGGGTGGAATCACAGTTATCAACCAACTTGCCTTCTTCGTCTATAGTTCACAGGCTACTCGAAGCATTCCGTTAGTACATGGATTCCTGCTATCTCTTAAAAAAATTGGTGTAGGTCTCTTCAAGGATCCTTCCCTAATGGGTGCTTTTTCACTACCATCACCATCAAACTTGGCAGAAGCGGTAAAAGTTGAGGCTTGCAACATGATATCTTCAACTTCATTTGAATTAAGGAAGATTACAAATAGTTTAGAAGTTGATAGTAATAATGAAATCATGCCGCTAAGCCTTATTGAGCTTGCATGGAAATCAATCTTTTTGGCTTGTGCGGCGAACCCAAATTCATCTTCACCAATTGTATGGGTAGATTGTTCATTAGAATATGGTACTTCCTTCGATCCTTTTTCATGTATATTTTCTACTGACGAAGGAATCATCCAATCAATGATGACGAAAGAAGAACCATGGCAAGATTATCATAATCGTTCCCATCTTCTAGATCAAATAGAAAATTATTAAAATGAACTTAATCACCCTTCAGTTGTTGATTTTATTTTGAATTCTGTTTTCATAGATACAATAGATCTGAACGAAACCTGTCAAATATCAAAGAAACAATTTATATCAATATTTCAACCAAACCTAACATTATAGAAAACATTCATGTTAGAAAATCTTGTTCTCCATTAGAACTTGATATTTACTGTGCTCTCTTTAGTGAATTCTGAAATATATTTTCATGGTCATATGAGGAGATGCCAGGAATTGACTCTAGTATAGTTGAACATGAAATCAAAATGTATCATGATGTCAACTAGTGTGACAATGCCTCTATCCTGTTCATCCAAAGAAGGATATTTAAATTAAAACAGAAGTTGAAAAACTTTTTCATGCTGGTTTCATTTACCCTATTCCTCTTACTGATTGGGTTTCCAATATTGTTCTTGTCATGAAGAAACAAGGGACAATATGAGTGTGTGTCAATTATAGGGATGTTAATTAGGCTTGTCCAAAAGACAATTATACCACTCCCTTTATCGAACAGATTATTGATGAATGTGTTGGATGTGAAATATTCTCATTTATGGATGGTTTTTCTGGCTATAATCAAATCAATATCCGCCCAGAGAACCAATCTAAAACTACTTGTATTTGTCCATGGGGCACATTCGCTTACAAGAAACTCCCTTTTGGTTTGAAAAACGCAGGGGTAACTTTTCAGAGGACAATGAATTATGACTTCCATGACATCAAACATATTGTTAAACCATACTTTGATGATTTACCAGCTCATTCGCAAAAGTAGACTGATCACCGACAACAATTGAGAGCTATATTTTTACAATACCGACACTAGAAAATATGACTCAATCCACAAAAATGTGTATTTTGTGTTGGTTCTGGTCGTTTGCTTAGATTCATAGTGTCTAAGGAAGGAATTCGACTCAACCCACTTAAGGTTCAGGGAATTCTTCACTTGCCTCCACCTTCAAATCTACTTCAGTTACAGAGACTCCAAGGGAAGGCTAACTTTTTGAGGAGGTTCATTCCCAATTATGCTGAAATGGCTAAAGGATTTACTCATCTATTGAAAAAGGGGATACCCTTCCATTGGGATTAGATTGTGCATGCTTCCCTTGATGCTCTTAAAGATACCTTGATTAGAGCCTCATTAATGTATTCCCTGAATTATCAAAATGACTACTTCCTGTATCTCACCACTGCAGATACAACCATTGGAATGTTCTTAGTCCAAGAGGAAGATGGGATAGAACATTTGATATATTATTTGAGCCGGAATCTCAATGATATAGAAGTTAAGTACTCTTGTGTTGAAAAGTTAGCTCTAGCTGTTGTTCAAGCTATACAGATATTTCGCCACTATATCCTTCTCCGAAAGACCATTGTCATTTCAGATTGCAACCTTATGACATATACTTTGTCACGTCAATTGTTGGGGGGAAAGTACTCAAAATGGATCATCATTTTGTAGGAATTTGATTTGGAATTCAGCAAATCCAAATCAAAGAAATCTCTAGTCTTCGTCGATCTTCTTTGTGAGCTTCCCTTGAATACCATTGGTTCAACATCAAAACCATTAATTCTAGATGAGTCTCTATTCCCGATTTCATCATCTGACCCGTGGCATGGAGATATAATGATTTATATCTAGACCCAAACATTGTGGCTTGATACCTCTCCTCACAATAGCGACATATCCGATACCAAGCCAAATATTATATGATCGTTGATGATACTCTTTACCGTCATGGTATCGATACTATTTTACGAAGGCGCCTCACTCATGAGGAAGCCGAAATTTTTTTGAATGATTGCCATTCAGGTGCTTGTGGTGGACACTTATCTGGTTATGCTACCGCACAGAGAATTCTCCACGCTGGTTACTTTTGGCCTGCTATATTGAAAGATTTCATTATTGTCGTCAGAAGTTGTCATGCATGTCAGATATATGACCATAAAGCTAGATTACCACCTGCACCATTGCATCCTGTCATCGATGTTTGACGATTTGCCAAATGGGGCATTGACTTCATGACATGTAACCCCACCTTGTTAGGGGGGCATGGGTATATTATAGTTGCCGTTAACTATTTCACAAAGTGGGCTGAGGTGATGCCAACATTAAACAATAGTGGCGAGATAGATGCACTTTTCTTTTTCAACCAAGTGGTTTCTCGGTTTAGTGTACCATAGGCTATAGTTATAGATCATGGGTTGCATTTTTGCAATCACATGATGAGTGGGTTAACTACCAAGTTATGAATTTTTCATGATGGTTCTACTCCTCATTATCCGCAAGGTAATGAACAAGTTGATGCCATCAACAAAGTCCTGAAGTGAATGCTTCAAAGAATGATAGGGGTTCATAAATGAAACTGGCATTTAATCATGTACTCTGCCTTGTGGGCATATCGAACCTCGATGAAGAATGTAACTGGATTCACACCCTTTCAATTGGTGTATGGTCTGGAGGCATTCTTGCCGATACAATATTAAATCTCATCTCTCAAACTCACAATTGACCTGTTACCCGATGCTTCTGATGAAGAAGCGTGTTTCTTAGAACTCATCCATCTGGATGAGATCCATTGTGACACTGCATTGGCTAACGAAGCGCATAAGAAATGAATCAAGGCACAATATGATAGAAATGCCAAGCCTCACATTTTCTCGGAAGGAGACTTGATATTGCTTTATCATCAGGAAGTTGATAAACTAGGAGCAAGAAAATTTGAACCACTATGGATGGGCCCTTACATTATCAAGTGTGTTTTGGTAAAAGGTGCCTACGAGTTGGTGGATTATGATGGAATTTCATTGTCACAACCCTGAAACGGGCTGTATCTCAAATGTTACTATGCTTAATTGAGTGTAGTAAAATAAATGTATATATGCTTTAATTGCATGTGTGTGTGTCAGTGTGTCTTTTAGAGTTTTTATGTGGTTAAGTAATTAGCTTTGCATTTGTTGTAGATGTTGAAATCTTTGGAACCATTTGTTGGTTACGCCGATGGTGCTAGTCGTAGTACGCAGAACCTATCTTCTACAACATGGGCCATTTTCACTCCAAGTAGCGAGTTAGTGAGTTTTCAAGGGATTTTTATCGGTTGTTCTATGAACAGTATCACTGAGTATAGCGCATTGATCAAACTTCTCTCTGATGCCATTTCACTTGGCATTCGACGAATCATTGTTAGGTTGGACTCACAACTCGTGATACTACAAATAATAAACATTTATACCATCTGAAACCCAATAATGCTTTGTATGTTCCTTAGAGTTCATATTTTGGAAAGATATTTTGAGTACATTCAATATCAACATATTTCCAGAAACTTTAACACATTAACCGATCCATTAGCGAACTATGTGTTAAACAGACATTTGCAACACATGTAAAAGTAAATTTTCAATTCACATTAGTAGTTGAATAGGATTGCACATAACCATATATAAAAAATTTGAAAGTAAAATATATAGATGTTTTAAAAGTTTTTACAAAATTTGTGTCCAAGACATGTTTGGTCATCTGACTTAAAAACTCAAAATGCATGCAAAAATCATCCTAAGTAGACCTAGTGATGCTCATGATAACAGGTCACAGTCTGAGCTATCATGCGTAAGAGCCGCATCCAACATCCAAGAACACCAATAGTACGGCATTGCAGCCTCATAGGTAACTCCCCAATCTAAACATCTAGAATACCGAGGGTCAATCCCTCTGCATGATCCTGCAACTCTGCCAGTGTCTCAACCAAATATAAATCCTAGAGAACTGCTCTTCCAAGATTTCTCCATGTTGGTCCACCTGCCTCCTGTTGGTGTCTCATAGGTCGAACACTACCAACATCTGCATGCATGAGAATGATTTTAGTTTAGTCTTGGAAACATCAAAACATAAAAACATGTAGAAACTTAAAAATAAAAAAACATTTGGTCAAAAAATAATTTACCTATAGCATCCCATTGAGCGCCCACTAGTAAACTCAATTCTAGATCTCCACGAAAATCCATCCCTGTGTATGGATTCTCCTTGATGAGAATGTTTTGTTGATTTAGACAACTGAAGAATGCAGTATAAAATGTAATCGATGATTGACCAGCATGTCTAACCATCAATTCGACCCACCTTTGCATCCATGGATCTCTAGGACCATCTACACCTAGTGTTACATGCTGAGGTTGCATTAATGGAATTCTCTCTAAAGTAAAAGCAATTAAGAGTGATCCATAGCTAAAATTATTGGTCTTACCACTCTTTACCTTTGTCAGCTTCTCTTTCAGTGAAGAAAGTACCGCCTCACACCAGTTGAATAAAGTTGGCTCAAGACACTCAAGTGCATACAACATGTATTATCTGTTCACCAAATGGAGTGTCACGCTGCTTGCCAACTTTACGATGGTGAAAAGGATTGTTCTCAAGGGAAAATCATGATTATATTTGATGATTATATTTCCATCCTTTCTAGGCTGGGTACCTAGCTGACAGAATTGTTGAACATAGTCCCTCACTGATTCCCCTCCACAGGAAGAACCTAAAAGAGATACGGGGGCACCACGTCTCGACAACCCTGTAAGAAAGTAAACATAATTGATCATAATACAGACCATTTTGTCCCTTATGTGAAAAGCCTGATCCATTGGATCCCATGCAGGAACTAGAAACTGCAATAGTTCTGATTGTTGCCTCATTCCGGACAACCTAAAATATTTAAGCAACCCACAGTTTTTGAGGGCCTCAGCTGTACCCAGATCATTTAGGGAAACCATGTCTTATTCTTCATGCTCTCTTTCTCACCAAGTAATAAACATTATGATTTGATGAAAGCCTGAAATCAAACCATAAGCTTAGTTAGGATCCTTATCATGCAAAAAGACTGGAGAATTTTGGGCCAAACAAGTGAAACAAGTTTGTGAAACTTGCCCAGTGTAGCCCAGGCAAGGAGACAGTGCACTGCAGTGTAGCTACCCTTCTGTTTGGGTGCTCCCCAGCATAGTTTTCGACATGGAAGCCTGTGATGATCCCGAGGCAAAATATTCTAACCCCAGGGGCCCTAGAAACCCTCAAAACTTGCATGAAACTATAAAAGAATGACATGAAAAGAAAGAGGAGGGGTAGATCTCCTACCTGGTCCAGATGGAACAAGAAATGATCCACATAATCTCTCGCATTCAGCAACTAAAGATTGAGGTGAAAAACAAGGTCAAAGCACAAAACTGAATGGTAAATATCAAATGGTGAAAATAACATGGTAAATTCTTGCTTTTATGTTTATTTCATGATCATTTAATAAGTAAGCTTTAGTATTTACCTATTTTTACCAATGAAACAGGTATGTTTAATCTGTTTAGTGTTGCTTTGGACAGATTTATAACTAACTTACATAATTTGGCATGCACGAATGTGAATTGTACTTTGACCACAAAGCATAATTTTCTCTTTTTCGAGCTCTGTTAAACATCAAAAAAAAAACCCCCTTGGAGTCATCTTTAAGCTCTTTTAAGACTCTCGAAACATGAAAATATTTCCAAGCGCTTGTTCTCTTCTACTCGTTAACAGATTGGAAACGACATCTACTCAGTATAAGTTTAACCCTTTTTGGACTAAGATAGATTATTTACGAAAAAGGAATATGTTGATCGAACATGGTCAATAAATTCTCTCTTGTATTGTTTTATGATTTTTCAGACTTGAGAGACAAATTTATGAAAAAGAACTTGTGGAGTTTTCTTTTTGTCCCTTTTCAAACTCTCTAAACATGAAAAGGACTAAGTTATCATTGTCGTTAGACTCGTCAAAACATTAAATAGCGACAAACTTGTCCATCATGACAAGACTGAGTTTCACCTTCGCTAGACTCGTTAAAACATCACATAGCGATGGATTCACCCGAAGGGTGAAATTATACAACAAGCATATGTTATCCTCCTCAAGCTTGATAAAAATAAAGAGGTACTGGTTAGCAATGATTGAGGAAAATGGGAAAAGGGATAAACCACTTTATGGCAGCATGTCGCTCTTGAACATGACACTTTCACTTCATCACTGTGACTATATGGGTTGGTGTTATACGGGAATACTGTCCACACAGATGCTGCTATTCCCACTAAGATGGATGGCTATCTTAGAAACAAACAATCAAAGTCTACTATTGATTCCTTTTATGAAAATAGATGAGAGGAAAACTAAGAGGGCCAACCTAAGTCTTGCGCTCGATTCCCTCTCCTTCTTAATAGAGTTTTGCCACTCTCTCTTTGTCTGCTCAGCTTCAAAAGGACCTGTAGAATCACAGAAAAATACTACTATGCAAGAAACAAGGATCTAAATTCATAAATAATGCAGGATCAGATGTACATTAACCATATACAAGCATATATAAACAAGTACACCAGAATGGAAGGAAACAAGAATAGCTTTATTCAAATAAAAAGTAGCAAGAAGATTACAACCATGAGCAACTCTGACCCAGCATCATCCCCCAGCTAAGAAGCCCTTCTTCACCTCAAGCAAAGCAAAATCACCCAACACTGTGAATGTCACCAGAATACTAACAACACTTCTCTATAAGTTACAAAATTCCAGCCTCTAGATCTCTGTGATGAGGGATCCATATATAGATGATTACAGAGAGGTGAGTCATCTTTTGGGATCTTGATTAGTGTCTTTTCTCTGACAGTTCCTACTTCCACTTGGAGAATGAAGATCTCTTACTCATCCCTGGTTGAAAATGGAGTGGCAGGTGTTAGAGGGGAAGCTTCTGGAAGATTCCATTATCTTCCACCTTGCATTTTGGTCACTGCCATTTGTCCATTCCCGACCATCTCACTCTATAGAGGAGAAAAATAGTATGCATCACACCCTGTACATTAGGAAGGTGATATGCATCGCACCCTCTGCATGGAGCTTTCAGTATGGTCCAGTTTTGACCATTTATGACTAGTTTTCAGTGGAGAACATCTGGGAGATGATGTAATCAGTTGACCTTGTTCCTTTAGGCAGTGAAGCAACCCTTTTAGGGACTTAAGAGCCCTCAGTTTATGGACATTCATGATTGGGGTTGAAGTGCCCAAAAATGTCTATAACAGTTGCCCCCTAAAGCATGAGGTTGTTAATCGTTTTTTGATGTCGGGTGAAATGCTTTACTATGAGGATCTGAAGTTTTTCTGAGCTGGGAGGCGACCTGTAATAAGATACAATACAATACATTATTTGACAACATTTTTTTCATGATCTGGATGAGGCGGGCATTCCCATGCTCAGCTTTATAAACTCATTTTCATTTACATAGGACAGACGATCGTCTGTGTGATAGACTGATGATATGGACACATCATCCTTTGATTTGGATGATCATCTGAACGGCAATGATGTACATTGGATTTTTTATATCCCTGAATATATTGCAGCCTAGATAGATGAAAATAGATTCAGGGTCTTCAAACTCGGCCAATCTCCACTCAGAGTACAAGTTGATCCATGTGAAAAATGTTTTGGAGTCGAACATGGAAAGACATCCCCTGATTACCAGCCAATGATGTAAGTTGTTAACAGGCGCGAGATGAATCACCAATAATGAAAATAACCCTCAAGGTACTAAAGTACAATTTACGTGGTGTGAAAAAGGACTTGGTGTCAAACACCACGTAAAATCTCTCGGTCAGAGGCCATTGATGTAAACCTGTCGCCGAAAGTGAGAAACTTGCCAATGAGGCATGCAAGCTTCAAAGTACTGAAAGGGTTGTTCCTAAGTCAACTTCTTGGATAATGAGCTGATGTCGACAAGAAGCGACCCGTCACAAGAGGGCCTTAATGAATCCCACATCAACGACAAAGAATGAAGCAAATGATTTTGGAGGTGAAAACAAACTGAAGATATGGGGTTCAGGGTGGCAGTCATGAAGGAATGAAGCATGAATGTATTGCAGT
This sequence comes from Pinus taeda, assembly GCA_000404065.3. NCBI lineage: Eukaryota > Viridiplantae > Streptophyta > Pinopsida > Pinales > Pinaceae > Pinus > Pinus taeda. The sequence continues at coordinate 3,583 of APFE030145734.1, read as the reverse complement.
GGGTGAGACTCAGGTGAATTGTCTGAATGACTTCTCTTGAACATATCGGTGACACTGACGATGGATTGGTAGTATTAACCCCAGAGATGGATGGTGTGATGGACCAATGGTGAAGACCAGTGAACGGAACAACCCAACCCGACATGGATGCGGAAGGAAAGTGTCATGTTCAAGAGCGACTTGCTACCAATAAAGTTTCTTCTTGTTTTCTTTCCAATTTTCCCCAGTCATTGCTGACTAGTACCTCTTTATTTTTGTCAAGCTTGAGGAGGATAACATATGCTTGTTCTATAATCCGCCCTTCGGGCGAACCTGTCGCTATATTTTAGCGAGCCTAGCGATAGTGAAACTCGTTCGCATCCTATTGGATGAGTTTGTCGCTATTTAGTTTTAACGAGTTTAAAGACAAAGATAACTTGTTAACTTTCAATTTTGGAGAGTCTAAAAGAAACATAAAGAAGACTCTGAAGGTTCTTTTTCGTTTGTATAATCCCTTATGTCCAAAAAGCATAAAATAATACAAAAGGGATGAATTTTTTATAGTTTCAAGAAGCCGAACAAGACAAGCGCTCGATCTTTTTGTGTAATAATCCCTCAAGTCCAAAAAGATTAAAATCTAGAGGAGGGATAGCACTTCTGATGCCTTTTAATGAGCCGGAGAGGCCAATCGCTCAACAATATTTTCATATTTTATGAGTCAGGTGAAAAGAGCTTAAAGAAGACTCATTTTCGAGGAACGAGTGATAGTTTCGTGTAGCAGCTGATTCCAGGTAAGGTTTGGAAATTTCCAATCACAAGAGTGTTACAAGGATGGCTAGCAGAATCACTCTTCACAGATGTTCTTCAAAGGGGTAAACAATCATATGGGGGTGAATGATCGGCTAAAACCAGAGTGGAGGTGATGGTGAGAACACGACCAAGGCTCAAAAGATGGCGATAAGGCATTCACAATGGTTATTTACCCGTTCATTTTTCAATGAGCTTAAACGCGGGGAGAAACACTTGCTCATGACTTATGTTTATTTTTTAACGAGCTTGAACTATGCGCTAAAACTGCTCATGGAGAGTTTTTTTTTTTTAACGAGCTTGAACTCTGCAACAACATTGCTCACTAGTCGTATGATAGAAATGTCTCGTTCGAGATGCTATTTTGAGGTGGCTTACATCTCTAAATCTTTGCCACAGATCTTTTCTTTATGCAAGTTAGGAAACGACTAGCCTTACAGGTTTAAAGGGTTAGAGGTCCTACAAATTTAAAAAATAAATAGCCGCTCTTCGCTTGCATGCGGAAAGGTTTACATGCCCCCAAGTATAGAAAAAAATTTCCAAGTTACCAAGAAAGTTCTATAAGTGTAGCAAATAAAATTCTTTCTTGGAGATGTCTACCGAAACAGACAAAGGGGAGTGAATCACTCGGCATAACCTTAACGAAGGTATTTTATTCTAGTCTGTTCCCATTTTCCTGTGAGTATGGGTTCGCCAGACTAGTCATATATCCTTCGCGGAAATCAACCCTATACCCAAGGTTTTCCTGCTGAAGCAGACTAGAGTGCATGCCCCCTGGGTTTCAGTCACATCTTCCTGAATCACTCGTTCTCATTAGGTGGACAGACTGGAGATCGATGAGACATTTCTTGTGTGAAAAGACTATTTAGGGATGGCATTTGACTATTTGCAATGTGTGAACCAGGGAATGACATTTGGTCTACGAGCTTGACCATTCTACCTTCATGTGGAAAACACATTACTCTAAAGAGTGAGGAGACGATGGCTCCCATTTAATAAATATAGTTGCATCGAAGGAGTAGATTTTAATATAAAGGTCCTTGAACTACCATAACGTTCATGTGAACAGTTTTCCTTCTCAAATAATGGGCACATTTGGAAGGATCCCTAAAGGTCGACTGGTTCCTTTATCAAAGCCTGTTAGATTTCTCATTTTAGGTAAAAGTGATGGCGAACCAAGCGCTTTCCAAGCAGTTGAGGAAAGGATACTCATAGAAGCCCCTTCATCAATGATGGCACCAACCATGACCATTTTGTAAGATTGTACAATAATTCTAAATGGTACACTGGCTGGTAAACGGGGTCTGCCTAGTAGATTCCAGTCGAAGGAGACCACTAGGTTGCTTGGTGGTGGGACTGAAGAGACGGCCGAGTAGGACTCTGACGAACTTCCTTCCTGCGATAAAGGAATGGGAAGACTGCACCCAAGCTCATCAGAGTCAGTGTTGATGAAAAGAATTTGAACGATGTCGTTCTCTTTCTCTTCAGTGACAGTATCATTTGAAGATGAACACTCTGAAGGCAATACCGGGTCAACTTCCGTATCGACCCTTTAACTTTCGTCTGGTATGGATTTCGAAGGTTCATTTTCAACGATAGGTGCTTCGGCTGACCACAAGGATGGGCCAACTACATTTTCAACCAGTGGAGGATTCGGCAAGAGTTTTTGATATCTAGGAGGAAGTCGTAACGGTGAAACCGGATGATTATCTAAAACTCTTTTAGCCTCCTCAAGGAAGGGACAACGGTGGATGGCGTGATCGCCTTCACACAACTTACAAGGAAGTTTAGGATTCCTTCTTTGTCCATGTGCTTCACTTTCACTGGTTGACGGTGAGCATTCAACATTATCGCCAAAGGTTGATGCTACCGGATGGTGCAAATGAGGAGACCAGTCCCTTAGGATCCAAGGGATACATGGAAAATCTCGGTGAAAGTGGTCTCCATTGCAAATGATGCAAGGAGATTTAGGTTTTGACTATGCGGTGTGTGGATTTTTGCTAGACGATACTTGGTTGTTCCCTTTTGATTTTGGTTCCTTTTTCTCTTTCTGCTTCTTCTTCTTCTCAGTTACTTGACTTTTAGCTTTATCAGCTTTTTCAAGTGAAGAGGAAGGAGGAGAAGGAGAATTAGATGAAGTAGAAGGTTGGGAGGCAACTCTAGTGTCGTCTAGTTGCTGGTTAGACTGTTCAGGAATTGTGGGATTCTGAACGACGGAGGTAGAGAAGAGCCAGACCAGCAAACCAATTGTCAATCCTGGAAGTGACAAAGTGGCCATATGGGGTGGACCAACATCTCCCCAAGATAGGAAGGGACAAGGATTTCCTTCACGGGGAAATCCTTGGTTGGTAGACTCCATTTTCTTAACTTGAAGATCAACGGGGGAATTTATGACGTTATTCCGATTTAAAAGAAATTTTTAGATGCTTGGACACAACTTGTTTTTTCAATTTTAAAGAGTCGAGAAAAAACACAAGATGACTCTAGTCGCCTTTAATTTTTATTGAGCTTGAAGTGACAAGCGCTCAGAGGAACTTTTCCTTTAAGGAGTCGGAAAAGGAGAAAAATGGACTTCTCTGGAGATCTAGGTAGAGAGGATTACCAAACCAATCGTAAAACTGCAGAATACTTTTTACAGTATGGTAGTCAGTCTTCCCGAATGCTCTGTTCGGTGCATTACGATCGATAGGGTGGCAGACATGGCTTCCTAAGGATAAAGGATGCAGCCTATAGTGGTCTCCCAATATATACGCGACGGTACGTGGGAGCACAAGTCCGTACTGGCACTTATCGTCTC
>APFE030145732.1:0-76667 GCA_000404065.3 Pinus taeda | reverse complement strand
TCATACAAGATTATTTCTCTTCATGTCCTCTCCATGTGGAGTCTCTAGCCTCTATATAGGCCTCATACATACAATTCCATGCATCATTACCATGGTTTCCTCATACCATCAACTAATACCATGGGCCCCTTACATTATTATTAACTACTTGTGGTCCCTTACATGACATGGGTTAACCACCTTATTTATTATTATGGCCCATCCCATTATTACATTATTACCTTGGGTACCTCCCTCAGTACCCCATATTACCCCCCTTAGGTATATAACAGTCTTAGTCCATGTGTTGTGCCAACAGTACTTAGTCCAAAGAAAGGAGGTGAATGGCGTATGTGTATAGATTTCGGGGCCATTAACAAGATCACTATCAGGTATAGATTTCCTTTGCCATGCATGGATGATTTGATGGATTGTTTGAGTGGGTCAAATTATTTTACTAAAATAGATCTGAAGAGTGGATATCATCAAATAAGAATTAGAGAAGGAGATGAATGAAAGACTGCATATAAAACAAACAGTGGATTGTATGAGTGGTTAGTGATGCCTTTTGGACTCACTAATGCACCTAGCATGTTCATGAGATTGATGAATGAAGTCTTGAAGAAATATGCAAGCAAGTTTGTTATTGTTTATCTTAATGTTATTCTAGTTTTTAGTAGAAGTAAAGAAGAACATCTAGAGCATATTAAATTGGTTTTAAGAACTCTGTAGGAAGAGAAACTGCTAAAAAATCTAAAGAAATGTAATTTCATTGAAGAAGAATTGATTTACTTGGGATTTGTAGTTTCTAAAGAAGGGTTCAAAATGGATCCTGAGAAAGTCTAAGCAATTTGGAACTGGCCTATTCCAAGGAATATATTTGAGGTAAGAAGTTTCCATGGTCTTGTTAGTTTTTATAGGAAATTTATTAGAGGGTTTAGTCAAATTTGTGCACCAATTCTTGAAACAATCAAGGAGAATAATCAGTCGTTCAAGTGGACAGAAGCAACAGACAAGAATTTTAAGTTGCTGAAGAGGAAAATCACAGAGAAACTAGTTTTAGCTTTACTCAATTTTGGAAAATTATTCCAAGTTGAAACTGACGCTAGTGGAGTTGAAATTGGAGCAGTTCTAAGTCAGGAGCAGAGACCAATAGCATACTTCAATGAGAAATTAAATGAAGTAAAGAAGAAGTATCCTTCTTATGATAAAGAATTTTATGCTATTGTACAAGCTTTAAAAAAATGGAGACATTATTTTCTACCAAAGGAATTTATATTGTATTCTGGCAATCATGCATTAATTTACAGTTCATAAACAATCAACCGAAATTGAACCAGAAACATGCCAAGTGGGTAAAGTTTTTGCAGAGCTTTACTTTTGTGATAAAGCACACAAGTGCTAAGTTGAACAAAGTCACTGATGCTTTAAGGAGGGTAAATTTGATTATGAAAGAATTAAAAGTTGGTGTTGTAGGACTTGAAGAAATGATTGAAATGTGTAAAGATGATGTAGATTTCAAAGATATTTACACAACAGTACAAAATCCAATAGTTCGTAACCGAAGTCAGTGGTTAGATTATCTTATCCAAGGAGGTTTATTGTTTAAAGGCAACAAGTTATGCATTCCCAAATGTTCTATGAGGGAAAACATAATAAGGGAGAAACATAGTGGAGGATTATCTAGTCACTTTGGACAAGACAAAATCGTTTCTTACGTAAACACTTTTTATTATTGGCAAAAGATGCATACTGATGTTAAGAGATTTGTTGAGAAGTGCAGGATATGTCAACATGCTAAAGGAAGAAGCCAGAATACACGATTGTACCAGCCATTGCCAATACCAAACCGACCATGGGATGTAGTTAGCATGGATTTTGTTTCGGGGTTACCTAAAACTCAAAGGGGGAATCATTCTGTTTATGTTGTGGTAGATAGATTTTCCAAGATGGCACATTTCATTGCATGTAAAAAGACTAGTGATGCAACATATATTTCTAATATATTTTTTCAGAGATTGTAATATTACATTGATTTCCTTAAGTATTGTGTCAGATAGAGATACAAAGTTTGTAGCGCATTTCTCGAGAACTCTTTGGAAGAAAATAGGAGCTAACCTCAGTTTCAGTTCAGCATACCATCCTCAAACATATGGGCAAACCGAAGTAGTAAACAGAAGCTTGGAGAACGTATTGAGAAGTTGAGTGTTTCAAAATCCTAAGCAGTGGGATTTAGCACTGGCTCAGGCTGAGTTTTCTTATAATGACACTCCAAACCGAAGTACTGGAATGAGTCCATTTCAAATTGTTTTTGGGATGAATCCAAGAGGTGTGTATGAGCTTAGAAATTTGGGTAAACAGGAGACAAGAAGTGCAAAAGCTGAAGAGTTTGTAAAATAGATGCAGAGACTACAAGAAGATGTCAAAGGCAGATTGCAGGAAAGCAGTGGCAAATACAAATAGAGAGTAGATATGAAAAGAGGAGAGAAACAATTCCAAGTGGGAGATTTAGTGATGGTGTATTTGAGAAAAGAAATATTTCCTGGTAAGACTTACAATAAACTAAAAATGAAAAATATAGGACCATGTATAATTGTAAGAAAGTTTTCAACTAATGCTTATGAAATTGAATTTCCATAAGGGATTTGAATATCACCTATCTTCAATGTTGCAGATTTGTATCCATACAAAGAGACAGAGATAGAGCTAAGGAGGAAACTACAAAAGATGAAGTTCAAACTTTGAACTGGGAAGAACAAATGCCAAAGACAATTAAGAGAGAGGTGGAAGTTGTTTTGGAGAAAAGAGTATCCAAAAGAACTGAGGATAGGTTTATTTTCAATATCTAGTCAAATGGAAAGGATAGCCAGTAGAGGATGCTAGTTGGTTGACAACAACAGATTTGCAGAAGTATGGAGTAAACCCTGAAAGTCTCAGGGATGATTCCTTTCTTCTTCAAGAGTCTAATGCAGGAGCATCTGGACTTAGCCAACAATCTGAGTTGAATTTCGTTGACCTGAGTGGTCAAAAGTCAGTTTTGGTTGAGAGGGTTGGATCTCTCGAAAATGATCTATAATTCATTATTGTAATAGTTAGGAAATTGCCTTATTTTAGACTAAGGGATAAAGTTGTTAACATAGGTGTGTAATAGAGCTTGAAAATAGAGATTTGATTGTTAGATTGATTAAAAATAGAGATCGAGTTGTTCATATAGTTAGAATAGGATTTGATTCATAAAAAGAAGAAAATGTAATGAAGAAGGATTAGTTGAGATGATTGAGGATTGAGTGAGAGGCGAGAGTTGAGTGATAGAGAGCGTTTTGAGATTGAAATAGAGGTCTGTTAAATTGTTGTAATCAAGAGAGGAGGGTCAAGACTCTCTAATTATCATTATATTGAAGAAATTGATTCAGTGTGTGATTGCGTGTGAATTATGGTGAAGACTCTCATTTACTTCCGTGAATCTGCATTCTGAAGCGCATTTGGGTATTTTCTCTATTTTCATATTTTAATTGTTAATCTTGGTGTTTATGTGTTAATAACGGTCATTAGTGTTAATGGTAGGGGTAGGAGAGCACAGAAATAATTAATCATGGTTGAAGGCTTGTACTCCATCCTAACCATCAATTTAAAGTTCAACTGCTTACGTCATAGTCAACGACAGGGTTAGGCTTGGGTTTAACCTGTGCGTTAGTTGGAGAACTACTAGCTGTAGGATTTGATGGATTCTATTATCCAATGGATATCAATTTTTAGAACAATCAAAGCTTCAGTCTAAACCCAGACCCAAATTTTTATAAATCAAGGTTTATAAACCATATCAGCTCTGTGAGGCAGGTAAGCATCATGCTGATTCCCTGTGCGATATCGTTGTCAACTGTTGGATGACTGTTGATTGCTAACCATATCGCATTGGATCATTCAAGAGTGAATGAACCTTGGTTGGGAGAAATTGTGATTTGCAATGTCACTGCCGACTGTTAAATCTGGAGAGAGGAGATCAACAACACAGAGTGAAGCCCTTGTCTTCTAAAGAGAAAGTCAATGTGGGAAGTCAATGCGGGACTAGTTGTTGTTCAATTGTTGTTCAGTTTCTGTTCATTTGATGTTCAGTTGCTATTCAAGTGTTATTTAGTTTTTGTTCAATTGTTGTTTAGTTGTTGTTCAATTGATGTTCAGTTGTTGTTTAATTGTTGTTCAGTTGTTGTTCAATTATTGTTTAGTTGTTGTTCAATTGACCTCATGCATTAATTATTGAAGTTGTTGTAATGAAAATTGATATTGTTGGAACATCTTATCATGGTTAGAAGAAGAGTTTTAAGGAGTAAGGTTGTTAGAGGGAGCAACACGGTGCCACCAGTAGAACCAACTCCTGTCATCCCACCCAATGAGGTGGAGAAGCATGTGATGGAGGAAAATATTCCTGCTGGACATTTTAACACATGCCATAGGAATTAATAATCATTTTTACTGAGAATAGGGAGTTCCTCTTGCACAAAATGAAGGGTCCCAAAACACAACAAGAAACAATGTGCATTTCGATTTGGAAAAGGTAAAGTTTTCAAAATTTTGGGGATCAACAGATGGACAAGTTGTAGAGGCATGGCTAGAGAACAAGTCCATGTGCTTCAACTCGAGGGATTACACCTCAAATATGAAGGTTAAGATGGGCATATTATAGTTATGAGGAAGTGCATTGCTTTGGCAGAAAAAAATTTAGTAGCTCAGTTGGGGATGGATATCTTAGAGGTAACTTGGGAGTTGTTTGAGGAAAAGTTTACATAACACTACATGTCAGAGGAGTTCATTGAAGGGAAAATAATTGAATTTAATGCACTAAAGTAGGGTAATCACACAATACTTGAGTAATATGCCTGATTCATGGAACTACTCCATTATGCCCCACACCTAAACATAAAGAAGCTTAGAGTAAACAAATTTGTGTATGGATTTAAATTTAACATTCAGGCTAAAGTTATGATCTTTATGCCTCACATCTTGCATGATAAAATTTATTAGGCTATCATCATTAAACAAGATATTTTGAAAAGTGGACACAACAAGCTATTAAAACCCATAGGGTCAAGTGTTACTAGTGGGAATATTATGGAATCTAATAATTTTCAAAAGGGGCTAATTCACAATCATCAAAACTAATTAGAAGGAAAATGAAGGCCATTATGTAGGTATAAAACTCAATAGACATAAATTGTGTTAGAACATGAACAATCTATTACCCCACAGATGTGTCATCTATCATAGTATTATTCTACACAACATTTGTTGGAAACTAGGATAATACTTGGGGGGGAGTGAATACATATTATGACCAACTTAAACAGTTATGATCAATATATAATATTCCTAATCATTTATCACTTAATCATGTAAATAAAACATGAATTCCCAACAACATCATAAACAACATATACATATGTAACACATAGAGACACTAGATGTACATGGAAAGGCATAAAGGGAGAAAACCACAAACCTTGTTTTGTTTGTAATGCAATATCTAACCTATTGTTACATCATGTTTACTGTTACCAACTAGAAGGAAGCACCCACTCCATGCTTTGCAAGAACCCTCTTGTAGGATCCATAAACCCCCAACTGTTTTATAGGCACTAATCTGAAGGAACCACCAACTCCCTGATTTGAAACTGCCTACATTCAAGAGGAACTAACCAATAATTTTCTTACATCAAATAACATGAAGAAAGCACATAATCTTTAATGTGTATGAACTAATCTATAGAACCTCGCAGATCCATTTTTCATAACATTCTTAGACTCATATTCATCGGTACTTTTTCATTTTAATCTTCAAAATTGTATTTGTTGCTCTCACTACTTTAGCTCTTAACCATCCAGATACTTCACTATATAACTAACACCCTTTGACTATCATACATTCTAATTTCAACTCTACCTATACTCTTCAACTATCATCTTGCACATAGATCTCTTCACAACTTCTTCAAATATTCTCAACTACACTTTTCTCACATTCAAATCTGATCACAACCTTTATATTTACTCAACAAATCTTCTACTGCCACATATATAATATCATAACTCATATCTACTCTCCCTTTTTTGTGTTCTACAAATATACACAAATTAGGAACTTCAACTTATATATATTTATTCTTGTAAATTCCCTCTCAATCAACTATGTATTTTCAGGTTCACATTCATTAGAACTCAAATCATTTCAGGTTCATATCGTTTGAAATTCACTCATCTATTTTTTTCTCTAACGAGATAACTTGAATCTATAGGATTGGTTCCCCCCTCACACTTCCTTAACTTTAGTTTTTATCTTTCCTTAGCATGGTCATGTTAGTATCATCCCTTTAACAAACTCATATCTCATCAGAAGTTCATCCCTTTCAATTATTCATTGGTTCAATATTTATTCCTCAATTTTGTAGCTTCTAATAGTCTCGACCCTTTCACACACTCAACCTTATTGGATATTCAATTTTCTAGCTAACGTTTCTACACATTTATCTTATTATTTTATAAGCTCGTATAGACTAATATCATGGGTATCATTCCATCATTCTACCCATGGAAAATTTCTTTCTTAACTAGATCAACACCCTCCTTACATGACTATTTAAGCTTCAATAATATGTGACGTCACTGATATTATAGGTCCTTTAACTAAATTTGGTGCTCAAACATTTTTTTTTGTTTGCCCATCCAACTTTAGATCCCAGTCACATGGGACCAAACTTTAAGACCATGTCCTTAACCATCCCAGTGCATTTCTATTCTGACATCATCCCACTAATGACATATAAATTATTGCTCCAATTCTTCTTGAATTTGAGATGTATTTCCAGAGAACCTTGTGGGATACCCACAATGAGGGATATCAACTTCACTATTGAGCTTAAACTATGTATGAATCCTATTTGAAAGGCAACATACCATATATCAACTCCATAATTGAAAGAGTTACATATATAGTTAAAAGAGTTATTATACTTCAGGTTCAAATGATCCAACATATATTTATGTGGAGTGCCTATAATTTTTGTTAAAAAGAAGGGCAGGTCCTCATGATTGTGCATTGACTATCATCAATTGAACAATGTAATAATAAAAAATTAGAATCCTCTATTGAGGATAGAACAATTTTTCCACCAAATGAGAGGGAAACTATTTTTTTGAAGATCGATGTGAGATTAGGATATGATAAATTAAGAATCAAAGAAGACGATATCCCAAAAATAACCTTTAAGACAACATATGGGAATTTTGAGTTTATACTATTACCTATTGGACTAACAAATTCCTCGGGTGTTTTCATGAGTTTCATGAATGAGATATTGTGGGAATTTTAAGATAAGTTTGTGTAACAAACCTGGGTTAAAAGTTCATGTAATAAAGTTAATACAGGAAAAACTAAGACCAAGATCATGGGACACTTATTCCAAGCTAAATGTTGGGTGTTCGTTTGGTTTATGATGGCTAAGGGGAAATTGGCAAAGGCATTGATGAAGGCTTTGAAAAGGAAAAGAAACATTAATTAGAATTTATTTATGAAAATAAAGTAAAATAAGAGAAAAGGGAGATGAAAGGTCATATGTTGCATGTGAGGAGGAAATTGAAGGAAAAATAGAGGGAATTGAAGAAAATAGAGGCCTCAATGGTAAAACTGATTCTGAGGATTAGTTCGCATCCCTTTGTGAGTTTAGATTCAAAATTGGTTTCATAGAGTAGAAGAGGACCAAGAGGAAGAAGCAAGAAATCAAGGAAAGGAAAGCAAGGACAAGCAAGGAAGAACAAGAAATAAAAGGAAATCAAGGATCAAGGAAGGAAGAGTTGGATAAAGAGGCTACAGTGGGATTAATTTGTAGGTATTGAGTTGCATGTATTATTTTCTTACTAGTTTTGGCATGAATGGTACATGCAAGTGTGTATTTGTTCATTTTCTATCACGAGCATGGGTTTTGTTGGGTTTGATAGTGATTTCAACATTTCCTTGCCAATTCCTAGATAACCATGGTTTGATGGGATCCATTTTTGGTTGAACATTGGATTGCCATAAGGTTCTGCATCGGGGTGAGGTGGTCTGAGGAAAATACAAAGGTTTGGGGGTGGAGATGGTTTTCTCCATGAAGCCCTCAATAGGCAGGTAGAGACAACAAAACTCCTCAAGGGATGGTGAAGGAATTTTGAGGCATCCAAGCTTGGTTCCATTTGGTGACCTCAGGACTAATTTAGGTGATATCATGACAGTGTGAGGGTGGAGGTGGTTTAATCTATGGATTCCCTTGGTTGTTTATGTATTTTTTTATCTCATGATATCCCACATTCATATTTGGAATATGGCATGGGAATGATTGGCTAAAAGAAATATTTGGTTCAGATAAATCTATGGTCAATTGGTATGTGGAAGTCCATGAATTTGTTGCATTTTTCATTAGTTAATAAGAGCTATTTTCTTATGCTATTTTATGAGTAAATTTACTTGTTATGATGTGCCTTTGATGGTTGTTCTATCAATGTTATTATTCTGGTTATACATTGGTTATAAGCATGGTTTTATGGAAGATTCCAGTTATGGCTCTCATCATGTTTTGATTGGTAAATGAATTGTTAATGAACGCATGAGCTAACTAATTTTATTTAAACTATTACGAGAGGGAATTATAACTTATTGATGGTTCTCACATAAGTTTTGGATCTCTTTGTTTATATATGCATTCATGACCTGTAGATTTCATGTTCACCATGTGTTTGATGGAATGACTATCATGGTTAGGAATGTTTAGATCAAGTTATTAAATAATTTTTGTATTAGTAGTTTTTTCCTTGTTTCCTTCATCATTCTAGAAAGTCTTATCAAGTTCTAGGTAGAGGTCTAGAGACTAGCCCTGAAAAAGTGGCTCAGATTCAGGGGTCACATGCTCAAAATTGCGAAATCTAGACTGTAGTCACTGGGAGGCAAGGTTATCCATGCGAGTGGAGGGTTACATCGACTAAATTTCCTTATTATGCACAAAACTAGGAGTCCATATCACTAAAAGGAAAGTTAACTCAGGGTTATGGCACCTAGAGTGGTTGTTTAGCGCCTAGGGATCTTTTAGCTCCTAACGAAGCTCAGTAAAGTTTCAGTTTTTCGATTCCACTTCCTTAATTGTATTTAGTAGGTTGATTCATGTCATAGTGGCCCTCGGCATATTTTTACCCCAGGGAGTCGATGAAATTGGGTAAATGTGTGAAGGGTGGTTACAGATTGGTATTAGAGCTTCCAAGTTCAAACATTTGGACTCGATGGGCTATATACATGTTTTTATTTTTGTTTGTGGAAAAACCTGTGAATAGTTATTGAAACCAACGTTTCGGACTAGCTTAGTGAGTCCATCATCAGGTCAATGAGATTTGTATTTATTTATTTATTTATTTTTTATATACATGTTGTTATGCATGCATTGTTTTATTTATGTTTATGCATGCCTAGTAGGTCATCTATTCATCATGGTGGTCATTATATAGTTTTTTTCATCATTATGATGTTGGTATTTTTGAGGTTGCTATGTTGGCTGAGATGAAGTAGGAGGAGCATATTATTAGAGTGAGGTTGCAGCAACAGACCTCGGGGTAAGAGCATATTGTCATATAGGTTTGTATGTTGGGCTTGTAGGTATGTTAGTTAATGGTTGTTAAAAGCATTATGTTTGTGTAAATGTATGTCATTCTATTGTTGTTATGGTTACATGTATTATATATTCTAGTGATTAGTGCAGTCATATGTACATGCATCAGTTAGTCATGTATGGTCATTAACTTCTTGTTATATGCATTATGATCATATGCATGATGAGTACAGTCATTGTATTTAAGATCTTGATGTTATATGTATCATGCTAGTTTGGATTTCCCTATGCATATGGTTAGGGTTATGAGATTTTGTAATGAGTTGAAATAGTTGTGATATTATGTCATACCAATCTGGATTGATTTGTGCAAATGCGATAGCCTCCTCTAAGATACATTAAGGTATGATTTTGATTATGTCATCTATATGGTTTATCTAACATGACATGTTTACAAGTTGTTTCAATGTTTTATTAATTACATGATATGCATTTGTATAAGATTGCATGAATTAATGATCTTTCTTTAAGATGGATGTATTAACATAATTTGTGTTGAGACAACTGATATGTACTTGAGTTAAAGTGGGTGTTAGTTGTAGTATTATGATTAATGACCGTAAGTTTCCTCTTGATTATGACATGGTTTTTAATATTGGTAAGGATTTATTTTAAATTAATAGACATGATGTATTTATCTTTGGAATATCTAACTAACATGTGTGAATAGTTGGAGGGTAACTATTTGCATTGTAGTGTTGGCATTGATGTCAACAGGTTCGAGATGTTGTTGGTCATATACATGTGTGATGAGTTCTTGGTGATGGTGGTTGGCTGATGGACGTTTTAGTTGGAATTGATGTCAACATACCTATGAATAGCCCTAGTAGAGATGATGTTGTAGTTGATGAGGAGATGGATTCCAAACTTGTTGAGTTGGTTGTAGATGTTTTTGCTACAGGATGGTTAGATTGATACTATGGGTTTTTATTTTGTGTTGTATCTTAGAGAGGCTATTGTTGTAGGTGGCTACAATGTTTCTCTTGCTGTTGCATATGTCTCTACATGTCTTGGAGACACTGGATTGCTACTTCGTGTGTTGTGTTTTTGCTTCTTGTGTTGGAGGTTCCTCCATCAGTGTTTGAGACAGTTAGTTGACATGATGTTGAAGGTGTAGTACTAGGAGATGCTGCTACATGGATTAGAGATGTTGCTATAAGTGTTGGAGGTGCTAGAGATGATGTGGTTACCACTTGAGGAGTTGGAGGTGTTGGACTTAATGCAACAACTAGAAGAATAGGTCTATCATGTAACTGAATTTTTCATGGCCTATTTCATTAGTTGTAGACATGTTGCAAAGGCTTAGAGGAGTGTTCAAGAGCTAAGGATGATAGTCCAATAGGTGGCTGAGGTTTTGGACTAAAGGATGGATGATTTCATTGAGCATAAGACCCAGTCGCATGCTTGTTGAGTCAAGGGAGTGGTTGGAGAGCTCCAGTTGCATGGAGGGAGGCCCAAGGGAGTAGTTATATCTCCAGTCACTTGCAATACAATGCTAAGGGAACAACTAGGGTGTTTTCACTAAAATTTCTCTGCATTCCTTGTGTTGTTGAGCTATTTTTTGGTTTATGACGACATCCTTGATAAAAAAATGGTTTATGATCATAAAATTTCTTGGGACCTCCAGAAACTGATTAAGGTTGAAAATATTAAAAATGCTAATGGAGTTAGTGGTTGATTGTGTCAATGAGCTTAATCTAGACCGAATCAAACATATCAACATAGTTATGAAGCCTAGTAGTTCTAAGTAATTATTGAGTTGAGAAATTGGGTTCATCTACATATTGGAGATAGATCATTATTAGTATGGTTGATTTTCTAGTTGTTGATTGGATTGAGTGAGGGCTTGGAGAAGAGCCTGCAAGTTGCATGTGTTGTCTATTGCAAAATTTCTAAAGTAGTTTGCAGTTGTAGCAATAGTGAGGTGAGGTATGTTTCAGCCATGATGTTTATGTAGTGAGTGAAATGTTGAAGTGTGGATTGATGTAGTGAGTTTGCGGATATCATTTTCTAGTTGGTGTGGAGATTGTGTGAGATGTTTTTTTATGGAAACTAGTGATGTAAATTAAATATTAATTGAGCTTTGATGCTATGTTATTACAGTGCTCATGTTGAGAAAGTTTTCAAAGTCAAGTTTGAAAATAGATCAGAGGGGGATCGCATGGAGGAAGTGAAGGCATGGAGGCCTTGAGTAGACAGTGACTTGGTGGATTTAGTAGAAGAAATAGTTTTCTCCATCCAATAGGAGTTGGATAGTCCAATGGAAGTTGGACAAGGATCATTGATCGTGGTGGCCAAGATAGTATTCCATAGATCCAAGAGAGAAACAAGTTCATTTCTAAAAGGACCAAAATATTATGAAGGAGGTTGATTCTTCCAGCTCATAGGAGTGGGCTGAACCATGTATAATTTGTTCAACAATTAATAAAGGAATTGAGCAGTGCCACAATGGTAGGGTGGTTTTTTTCATGAGATTGGTTTTCCACCTGAAAAACTTGTGCCTATTGTGTGATTTCTTTCATGGTTTTTTATTTATACATCATGCACTAATCTCTAATTATGTTTTTTAATTTATTCATGTTAAAGATTAAATAATTGGAGAAAAATAGTATAGGTTCTCATTCTACTCATTCACCCCCCACTCAATAGTGATCTAGTTTCCAACAATTGGTATTAGAGCAAGGATCTTAGTTGTAGTTGGATCATTAGGGAGTGGATCTTGGACATTTTCACAAAAAAATGCACATTTTGTTTTCAAAATGAGGTCTCCAAATAAATTGGTTCTTACTGCTGCACATTTCAAATCATGGAAAGAAAATGTGAAAAATGAACTATTTCTTTATGGTTCTAACATTTGTAGTTTTTTTTGTGAAGGATGTGATGGAAATTTATTGCATCTAAAATACAGAAGAAAAATTTTCAAGAAAGGAAAATTGTTTTTGAAAATCTCCATAGTTTAGATTTAGAGAAAATTGGAGATTTAAAATCTGCAAATGAAATTTGGGATATATTTCATATCCTATATGGATCTTGTAGCATCAATAGTGATGGAGAAATTAAGAAGAGTAGAAAAAATATGAAGGAAGCTCCGCATGAACCAGCTATGAAAAAGAAAAACACATCTGAAGGTATATGTGGTAATGATATTCTTTTGATTTATATTTTGGATACGGTAATGAAAATGATTCATATTTGTTTAGTGATAGGGATGATGATCACAATTGTATTCTTATTAAGGCTAAATATGAATATTTCATGGTTGTTATTGGAGATTTTTCTAGTGAAATTGGCAGATTAACAAATGAATGTAAGGAGCATAAGAATAAATTGCAGGATTGTGAAGAAATTACTACCTTGATAAAATAGATGGAAGAATTTAAACGATTAGAGGAATTCAATTGTAGCAAGAAAAAAGAATTATGTCGAAGCACTTGAAGATGTGATTGAGAAGTTGAGAAAGGATCTTGAGGAAAAGAACCAATAGTTGGAGAAAGTCAAGAGCACCATACCAATGAGAAAAAATTGCAACAATCTTAGAAAGGGTGAGACAAGTTTGCGTGCAGGAAATAATGAAAAAGTAGAACCAAGGAATATTACAACAAAGAATGTGATCCACAAGCAACAGTAAAATATAAAAATAAAAGGATCTGTCACATCTAGAAGATAATTTTCTCCTATGTTTGGAGGTAGAAGTTTTCAATGGGGGAGTCAAAACTCCTTTGTCCTCTTGATGGACAAGATTGAGTGATTCAACTGTCATGATTTTGGTTATGTGGAGCTAATTGTAGGAGGCGAATGCATTCATCCATGCAACAGTTTGTTAAGAAAAAAGGAGGACCTACATTTAGGTATAAAAAATCGTTCAAGGGTCATTCCCTTTATTGTAACATTTTTGGGCATCAATCCATTGATTGCACATCTAGTGTGAAAATAGAGAGGTCTAATATGAGAAACAAAATATTACATCCTTTCACTACATATCTAGGTCACATAGAATGTTACGTGTGCCATAATTTTGTCCACATGGCCAAGTATTTTAAAATGCCTAAACCATTGAGTCCATTTGTTTGAAAGGACCAATCAAGGGAGAGTATGCATCCTAGGAGCACGTGGAAGAAAGAGAAAGAATTAGGAAGATGTGGAATTTCACTTTTTTCTTGTGATGACGATGACATGTGGTAGTGGATTATCACACCATATCTCAAGAGATAGGAGAGAATTTCATTTTCTCAATAAAACCAAGGATGGTCATGCTGTATTTGAAGGTAGTGAAACCACTAGAGTGTTGGGAAGCCAAAAAACCAATCTTGGTGAGGAGAGAAAAAAATGTAGAATATGTTTGGCTCATTCAAGGTATAAAGCATAGTGTATTGAGTGTCGGGAAAATTTTTGATGGAGGAAAATAAGTGGTCTTCAACTCCAAAGGTTACATATTTTAGAAGGAGGGATCAAAGAGAGTGATTTCTAGAGGAATCAAGACCCCGGATAATGTGTACGTGTTGAAGGGAAGAGAGGAGAGTAAGAAGAGATGAAGAGAGTAATCTTCCTCATCATATTCAGACTAGATGAGGTCAATCCCTACTACAGTTAATCCTTGCATGTTAGATTTACTTGACTACAACAGTATGCATGAGACATGCATGGTCTAAGAGGGAGTGTTGGAACCTTGATATGGTCCCTCCATGCACTTTCATATCAATTAGATAAATTCATATGAGGTATATCATGCTAGGTGGGAGCTAGTTATCAAAGCGTTGATTCTTTATATTTTATTTATTTTCACTCATTATTTTTGCAGCTAATGGTTTTATTGTATATGAGTGAAAATTATGTGTATATCAACCTTGTTGCAACATTCATTGCTTATATTTCAGCTATATTGTTAATGATGATTTTTGGAGTAGTTGCATATTTAGTTTATTGTAATAGTACTGGAGGTATGAAAACCATAAAGTTGTCTCATGCATATGGTCAAGGTGTGATGGAGGATCACACATTCAAGGGGAGCATATGTGCTTCCTAATGGAGTTGTAGAATGTTGACATTGTTTATGCAGGATCATTTTTATAGTTTCTTTCACATTTTTCTAGATGAATCATCTAGAAATTATGGGCTTCACTCCTTGTGTTTCTACTTCTATATGAATCATGTATGTTGGTGATATATTTTAGATGGTTCAATTATATCATGCAATTTCATGGAGAGAGAACATGATGTTTCTTATGATGTGTGGAAATTCATGTGGTTGAATCATGTTGATTCATATGGTTTCTTATATATGGAGAGATTGTTGTTCTTCATAATGTGGATTTGATGACCCTTTGTTGCTGCTATATATTTGAGAGATTATGTTATTTCTCATGGAGGTCTTATATTTTGATGAACATGACATGTATTGTATTTAATTGTTGCTTCCATATGGATCATATTTTGATGCTCATATATGCCATGTACACATGTTATTTTATGTTTTTGGGCATGTATTTATGAGAGCACCATTGCACACAGATTTAAAATCAATGTACTATCATTGTATCATCTTTTGGACACATTTCTCATGGAGTGATCCATGGTATCTATCACATATTGTCACTTACTAAGTATGGATTGATGGAGTCCAAGTCATGTATTATGATGTATATCATTGGTGTAGTACTACTTTGGGTGCATAATGTAAATTTGGGTCCATAGAAATCATGGTTGGTGACAGTTGTAGAGGATTCACATGTGAATTCCATGTACTTGTCACAAATATGTATATGCTCCATGAAGCATTCTATGTATTGTATCATGGTATATTTTGTCCAAAGTCATTTTGGGTCATGGCACATGAGTAGTAGTCTCTTCCCCTTGGCAAGGAGGCTCATTGCAATATACATGTGAGTTTCTACAATAGGCAGAGTAAGTGATTGCAGCTCCATTATATGCTTAGGGGGATCATTTCCAATCTTCAGAGTTGGGATGGTCTTGGCTAGTGGTGTTTCCAATTGGTATCCTTGTTCTTCATGCTTATATTGCAAAGGATAATTCTATATGTTGCATCAGTATGGTGTTATGTGTAATAGGGGGAGCCCTTATCTCATCTGACATATTATTAACATTGTTCTTTAGTGTTGGTATGTCCCTTTTCCATTGATGTCAAAGGGATAGATATTTTCAAAGGACTTGGTTGTAGCGTTAGTAATGGAGATCAACCTCACTTGTTAGATTGAGGTTGACATCAATGCCAAAGGGGGAGTTTGTTGGCATTGATGTCAATAGGTTTGATATGTTGTTGGTCATATACATGTGTGATGAGTTATTGGTGATGGTGATTGATTGATGGTGTTGTTAGTTGGCATTGATGTCAACTTACCTATGACTAGACCTAGTGGAGATGATGTTGTGGCTAATGAGGACATGGATTCCATACAAGTTGAGTTGGTTGGAGATAATTCTATTGTAGGAGGATTGGATTGTTGTTATGTGTGTTGATGTTGTGATGTATCATGGAGAGGTTTTTGCTGCAGGTGGTTGGAGTGCTTCTCTTGGTGCTACATATGTCTCCATGTGTCTTGGAGACATTGGATTGTTGCTTCATGTGTTGTGTTTTTGTTACTTGTGTTGGAGGTGCTTCCACTAGTGTTGGAGGCCACTAGTTGACATGATGTTGATTTTGTAGGACAAGGAGATGTAACTACATGGATTAGAGATGATGCTACAAGTGTTGGGGGTGCCAAAGATTTTGTGGTTGTTTCATTAGGAGTTGTAGGTGTTGTTCTTAATGCTACAGTTGGAAGAATAGGTCTAGCATGTCACTAACTTGTTCTTGGCCTATTTCATCAATTGTAGACCTATTTCAGAGGCTTGGAGGAGTTTTCAGGAGTTGAAGATGATAGTCCAATAAGTGGTAAAGGTTTTGGATTGAAGGATGGATGATTCCACTAATCCTAAGCCCCAGTCGTATGCTTGATGAGTCAAGGGAGCAGTTGGAGATCTCTAGTCGCATGGAGGTATGCCCAAGGAAGTGTTTATAGCTCTAGTTGCTTACAAGATAGTGCTAAGAGAGCAAATATGGTGTTTTCACTAAAATTTCTCTGCATTCCTCATTTTATTGAGCTAATTTTTGTTTTATGGTGACATACTTGATCAGAATGTTTCAATTTATGATCATAAAAGTTCATGGGACCTCTAGAAGCTGATTAAAGTTGGAAATATAAAAAAGGATAATGGAGTTAGTGGTTGATTCAATTAATGAGCTTAATCTGGATCTAATAAAGCATACAAACAAAGTTGTGAATCCTAGTAGTTTTGAGTAATTATTTAGTTGAGCACTTGGGTTCATCTACATATTGGAGATAGCTCATTGCTAGTATGGTTGATTGTCTAGTTGTTGTGTCGAGTGATTGAGGGCTTGGAGAAGATCCCACAAGATGCATGTGTTTCCTAGGGCAAAATTTCTGAAGCAGTTTGCAGTTGTAGTAGTAGTGAGTTGAAGTATATTTTAGCCATGATGTTTATGCAATGAGTCAAGTGTTGAAGTGTGGATTATTGTAGTGAGTTTGAGAAGATTGTTTTCTTGCTAGTGTGGAGATTGTGTGAGGAGTTTTTTCTGGTAGCTAGTTGTTGATGGTGCTGGACCCACCAACATGTCAAGGGATCTCCCCTATAAGAAATCCCAATTATACCTCAGACCGTCTGGTGTAGGAGTCCCAGCAGTGGGTCATATGGTAATGCCTTAACCGTGATTTCGCACAGAGGCAAGTAGGATAACTCTGTTGGTAGCAAGGGTGTGACAACTGTAGTAAGACAAGGAAGGTGCATGAACTGTTCTAACACACAGAGAGCTGGGTGAGTGCATCCCTTGGAAACATGTGGTAGCATGCGGCTTGGAAGGGAACACATGATCAAAGATACATCACAAACTAGAAAGCAATTTAGCTAACAATCCAAAGTGATGGTTCAACCAATCAACACATTTTAGTAAGATTCATACATACTTATACAGAATAGTCCATACATGCATGCATAAGTAAACAGATACATATACGATTTAGAATAAACAAGATATTTGGAATACAATATGACATATGCATGAAACATGCTGGCTCTATTATAATAATAAGTGTAAGTTCCAGTCATACAATACATCCATGTCCAACCACTAGTTCCGACAGCGGAACATTATAGCCACAACTGCCTGCTCCTCCAAAGAGATGTACTAGCTCTGTGCAGTGGAGAAGCCAAGGCTCATTACAATACTGTCCAAGCTCTCTCTAAGATAGTCTTATCAGAAGCTTGGTTGATGAAAAGCCTATACAATGAGTTATGAGGTGCTATTTATAACAAAGGGTAGGTTGACCCTTGACATTCCCCTTTGAGACCGTTCATCTACCCTCATGACTCTTCAATTATTCTATGGTTGTTACATTCAATTATCAACACTTGAACTTCCACTTGACAAGATGTTACATTACAATGAACATGTGCCAATGTGAGACAAAATGGCTTGAGCAAGCCATGCAAGAAATCACTGACACTCGGATCGTTGTGGTGAGACCAACTCTTTGACATGATTGTGATGGTCAAAGATGATGAGCTGATGCCAAGTTTGGTTTTTCATGATGGTGTCCATGCACTCAATGGTGACATATTTCTGAATTGAGCTCTTTCCTTCATTGCATCCGGGTGCACTATGGCTCCTCTATCGAACTTATCTGATAGTATGTGCATGGTTATTCTGGTGCGCTAGACCGACAACATTTTGATGCATAGTATCTACACTGTTGTCTAGTCATGTGTTGGTGGTCATGCACATCAACTTGTCAAGGTACATGTTCAGCTCCAGTCAGAATTGTTTCTTGTCTTCACCTCGGTGACTGTGCCGAATGGGTGCAATCGCATGCGTGTGCACAATGACACACATGTTGCTGCATTCCCTTGTATGCGATCAACAACACTGCTCAGCTTGTTTGATCTGTGCTATCCACTGGGATGGATCTATAACTTGTACAAGCTTAGTTTCATCCGTGACTGCATGTTGTGCCCCCTGATGTACCTGTTCCTATTGCAAGTCATTATCTTGTGTACGTAGCTTATGTTCTTCCTTGAGTTGTGGCTTCAACAAATGCAACTCCTTATTTGTTCCATTCTTTGCCTTCACATGTTTTTCATGTTTCATCATCACCTCATAGCTTGAGTCTCCAAAGTTGCTTTCATCCCAAGTGGATCTGCTTGAGCTTGCAACTTTTTTCTGCCTCTGTGTTGTCAACAACCTTCCTCTTGTGTTTGTTGCATCTAGTATGCTACCTTCAACTACTATTGATGGTGCTTATTGCTATCATATTGTTGTCATCATAGCTTGATGTCCTTGTCTACGAACAACTTGATGTCTTTGTGGGTAGGCAAGTTCATAGACAGTTGATCGACTGCTTCCCCAAGTGTGCTATGAACAATGTCTTCTACTCTGCTCTCCTGGAAACCATTGTACTTTTGCTATTAAAAGACATATGAACATCTGCGATACCTGGAGGCATAGGAACACTCATGGCAAGAAATATAAAAATCAAAAATCAAAATGAAATTGAGAAATGACTTGCAACATACCTTTGTGACTGATCATGAAGGTTGCACAATTTCTGCTGAGAGGTTGGGAGACTGACTACCAAAATTGCGCAAGGCATAGTTCAAGCTGTCAGGAGGTTGAGTTGTTGTTGGAACTACATAATTTATAGTCAAACATGGCCTACTGAGGACTGACAATGCACAATTCACAATTTTAGTCAACAGTGAAATGTAACCATCAAACTACATTGCACAGTTTCTAGGGTGAACAAGACAATGCTTCCAAGAATTGCGCAATGCAATCCTGGAGGTCCATTCCTGGCTAGATTTATAAAATTTCTGGAGAGAAGGCAGAGCCTTTGCTTTTGAAAATGTGCAGTGAGAGTTGCGCAAGGCATGGTCCAGGCCAAGGCAGCCCAGTTTGGCTGACGGGCGATGAAAAATATGAGAAGTGTGAATGCATGAGGATATGACTGAAAACAAGAGTGAATGATCATTCATGTAAACAACAAGTGCAGGATTCAGCAAACAAGAAAGCATCCAAGTGTGTGAAGCGAGTTGCCACAACAACGACTGTCCGTCCAAAAAGAGTTCCATGCATGTGACAAAAGTGAGATGTAAACGAAAACTGAAAAGATGCCAATACAAGCTAGTATGCATGTAAACAACAGCAAGTGATCGCTAAAATTGAGTAGAAAACACTCACACAAAGAAAAACACAAAAAGCAATAGAAACGTGGTGCAAGCCATGAACAACGAGCTTACCGCAAGACAACTGAGCTGAATGTGTCGACGAATCCTAAATGTAATATGGGATGCCATATCTGTAAGGTCGATGTCAAGAATGACCTCTACATCATCCAGTTGATGAGTTTTGATAAGATTGAGGCTGTGATGCGCATGCCACAAATCTAGGAAAAGTGACACTTGGAGGGAGGTTTCTGAGATGATCCTTGCATGTAACATCTAGCTGTTAAAAATAGATCCCTAAATCAAGGGATGCCTTTGCCTGTTGCCTTGGGAGGAGTAGCCCATGCATGAAAATAAGTTTTTCTTGATCCCAGAGGGAACGGTCAACTCAAATGCACATGCAAGAGCATGCTCAACTGCTGGGAGAGAATGGGCATTTCTAGGAGGGAGATGGGTTGACTGCCTAGGAGATTTGTGCAATTTCTAGGTAGGGCAACTAGCTACTGCCTAGGATTGTACAATTCCTGGGCTCAGCAGCCCTACTAGGAAGAATTGCGAAATTTTCTCAGTGAAGCTTGACTGGAAAATTTGCGCAATTATAGAGCCTAGTAGGATGTCAGATATATTTGCGTAATTTATGGAGGGATGGTTGGTTTCCCTCCAGAATTGTGAAATTTCTTGAGGGAGATGATCAGCCTGCAGCTGGACCAAGTCTTGAAGAAAAACTTGTGAGGGGAATGCAACATGCTCTGATGGACAGGCTATCATTCTGCAAGAAAATTACTGAAGCTTGTGTACTTGGCAAAGCAAGACATGCTGCTGTGAAAGGTTGATAGGGAGGCTCAAAAATAAAGCTAAGGCAAAATTTTAGAGGATGGTTGTAGCCTCTACACCACTAGTGCAACAAATTAAATTATTTATTGAGCTTCGATGCTATGTTGCCATAGTGCTCATGTTCAGCAAGTTTTCAGAGTCCAGTTTGAAAATAGATGAAAGGAGGCTAGCATGGAGGAAGTGAAGGCATGGAGGCTTTGAGTAGACAATGACTATGTGGATTGAGTATAAGGAAGAGTCTTCTCCACCAAATAGGACTTGGATAGTCCAATGGTATTTGGTCAAGGATCGTACATTGTGATGGCCTTCAATGGATGGTAGTCCATAGATTCGAGAGAGAAACATGTTCCTTTATGAAAGGACCAAAATACTGTGAAATAAGTCCAGTCTTATAGCTCATAGGAGTGAGTTTAGCCATGTATAATTTGTTCAAAAATTAATAAAAGAATTTAGTAGTGCAACAACAACACGATGGTGTTTTTCCCGAGAAGGGATTTCCACCAGAAACACTTGTGTCTATTATGTGATTTCTTTCATGGTTTTTTATTTATGCTCGATGCACTAATATTTAGTTATGTGTTTAAGTTTATGCATGTTAAAAATTAAATAATTGGAGAAAATATTATAAGTTCTCACACTAATAATTCACCCCCTCGAGTACTGATCTAGTTTCCAACATTAACATGCTTGGTGTTAGAATGACAAGTTAACAATTGACTTACTTATATAACTAATAGCTAGGCGATGTGATAGTGTATAATAAGATTCACTTGCAAGGGAAAAGGTAAAATAAAGGAACGTAGTGATAAGTTCTTTGGCTATGATTAGAAACCATAATTCAAATGAATGAGTGATTTGCATGAACACGAGAAGTATTATTAACCTTGATTTTGTTTTACATTATGTGGATATGTGCTATATGAATGAACATGTATTTGATAGGTATAAAAATTGGTTTCTAGTTATGGTTGGATCTATCAAGGAATTCGAGTCCCTTGAGGGATGATATATGTACGTGTTTAGTTTTAGGGAAGTGTGATTAGTACAAAAAGGTAAGGTAATTGATATGTTGTTATGTTTATTTATGCATTGATAGTTATGTGTTTATGGCAGTATGATGTAGGGGATTACATGTATAAAGAGGCTACCATGAAATATTGAATAAGTCTCACGTTGAGCCTTCCCTTGGAAGCATTGGGAACCCATGGGGATTGAGTCACGGTGTTTGTTGCTAGCTTTTTTTCTTTCGGTATTTCATGATTGGGTGATTTCTTCATGCTTAGTTTGCAGTTTTATTTATTTAGTGTATGACTATGCAACTTTGTTTGTGGTGTCGTATTGCTATTGGTTTTCATGGTTTCTTTTGTCTGTTTCTTGTTCTTTCTTTTTATGTTTTGAGGGTCTTAGGAATTGGTTGGGGAAAGAGGAAGTTAATCAAGCTTTGGGTGAGATAAATGAACCTAACAAGTAACGTATGACATCAATGAAGCTTGGTGCATGTGAAAAGGAAACTAAAGGAAATAATATGATAGCTAATTAGGCTAGTTGGATCCATTGGGGTAAGTGGATGGTGGCAGGATAATCATGAGAAGGGTAATAAGAAACGTAAAGTAAATGGATTTGAGCTATCAGATGCATTGGCCATGTTGGGAACCGTTGTTCTCAATGTTATGCATGGTGTGCACAAATAAAGGGAGTTCTATTAACCTTGACCTTGTGATATTTGGTAATTTTGTTGTGATTATTAATATACTCATGATTTTATATATGTATGAATGTATTTCATTTTCTGGTAGGGTCGTCTGGAATCATGATTGCTTTATGCTAATGCTTATATGTATAAGTGTCTTTATTTATGTCATTTTCTAATAGGGTCATCAGGGATAATTATTGTATCATGTTGATGTCTATATATGTATATATGTATGTATGTCATTTTCTGGCAAGGTCACAGCGATCATTCTTGTGGAGGAATGATTTCTTATGTAGGTGGATGGCATGGAGATTTTCTTTGTTTATGATGAATCAAGTGGGAAACATAGCCTTGATAAGTCTATGAGGTTAGTAGCATGCATATATGAGTTGAAATTATATTATTATACTATGTCTATGTTTATGCTATGGAAAATAATGTTGAGGGATACATCAAGAGAATGAAAGAAGTGTTCTTTGTGGCATGCTGGAAAAGTATGGATAGAAGCACATCTTTCTGGTAGAGATAGTGTGGTCTCTAGATGTGCATTATGGTGCTATGTACATGTATATGTGGTGCTATGTACATATGGTGTTATGCACATGTTGTACATGTGCTTTTGTGTGTAGGTGGTACTATGTACGTGTTTTGCTGGTTGTGTTGTGTACATGAGGTGTTGTGTACACATTTTGTAGGTGGTGCTATGTACATGTTGTGGTGTGAACACATTGTGTAGGTGGTGTTGTGTACATGTGGTACTGTGTACATGTTGTGTGGGTGATGTTGTGTACATCTGGTATTGTGTGCACATTGTATACATTTTGTTGTGCACATGTGGTACTGTATATGTGTATTTGTTGTATAGTGTGATGGGACAGGCAGGAATGGGACTCTTTGGGCCCTTGTTGTTGCTATTAAAGCTTGAGGTGGTTTAGTCTATGGATTCCCTTGTTGATGTTATTGAATATTGAGGCAATTTAGTCTCAGGGTACCCTTATTTCTATTCAAGTTAGAGATGGTTTAGTCTCGGGATACCCTTTTTTCTAAAGTTCAGGGTTGAGGCGGGTTATTCACAGAATAACCCTATCGTTATTGAAAGTAGAGAAGGTTTAGTCTTGTGATACTATTGTTGCTAATGTTGAGGGTTGAGCTGGTTTAGTCCCCATATTCCCTTATTGATTGAAGAGAAGAGAAGGGACTAGGTGCTTGCTAGGTTTGGAAAACCAAACCAGTGTGTAAACTTGGTTAAACATAAGAGAAGGCATTGGGTGCTTTATAGGTTTGGAAACTGATTTACTGTGTGCATGGGAAGGATAAAGAACAAAGTTAGAAGAAAAGAACCATTTGAAATATAAGTATAAGTATTTTATGTTAGTTTTAACTATGCATGTTATTTATGATTCTGATTTATGATGGTTGTGCTTTGAGCTATTTGGATGTGATATGTTTATACATGATGACTTGATCAAAGAGCTAGTTTGACTAGTTTTGATAGGAAGTAAATAGAATTTGAAGTGTACCTTATTGATGGACCAATAATGAGTTATGATTTGAATTTATTTCAATTCCTTTTTATTCTAATGGAAATTATGTGGTTGGTATAGGAAAGCAGGGAAATGCCTGGTTTGGGTGGTTGAAATTGACTGCAAGAATTAGAAGAAATAACAAAAGGAATTGGAATAGGCAATGGTATGCTAGTAAAGCACTTCAGGAGCAGGGCCATTATGGGACATAGGTACCAAATAATGTCCATTAATTTACATGAGCATGCTAAGACTAGTATGATGGTTTTAAGGTAGGGATATGCCTTGGTTTTTGGACCTTCTGTTATGACAAAACCTGCCAAGGGATGGATTACCCAAGAAAAAGGAAGTCGACGAACTTGGAAGGTGTGTGACTACATAGAAGGGGGTGAGTGGATTGCTTGAGTGACTCTTTAGGAGAGAAGGGAAGGTTGGGGGATGAATTTTTTTGGTCATTAGCATTTCAATATGGAACCAGATGCATATTGGGAGTATTACCTCAAATAATGAGTTGGTAACTAGTCACTGAGGGAACAAGTAGCACAAGGATCATAGCACTGGATATTAGATGAAAGTTTGACTTTAGCAGTGGATTTTGGACATCCTGGGTGTTATCACAAAAAAAATGATCATCATGCCATAATTTACTAGATGGATCGAAGTACACCATGTAAGGCCAATTTTACCATAGTAAAATTGCTTTCACTGTAAGAAATTACTTAATAAACCACATTTTTAAGTCATTTATAATTAAACCTGTGAAGAATAATTAATTAAATCACTATTTATTTAATTATCTTCTAGGAAAAATTAATTAAACCATTGTTTAATTAATATTCCTTATCACATTTGACCTAGTTATGAGAAATAAATAGATAAATCATTAATTATCTTATTTTCTCGAGGAATAATTAATTAATCAGTAATTAGTTATTATTCCTTGTCAAGTTTGACCAAATCCCTTAAGAATAATTAAATAAATCATTATTTGTTTATTATTCCATAGCCATATTTTTTGAGATGTTAAATAAATCATTTATTTATTTATTATTTCTAAATAAAAGTTTAAATACTTTTTCCCTCTAACCAAATATAATAAAATATTCCAAATGGTTATTTCTAGAATGGGGTTAATAATATTTTATTATTACTCATTATTTGAGGATAACCTAATATTTTGTTATAAATAGAAGGGTTTTCCATTCATTATTCACTTTTGATTATTTTCATTGTTGCGCTCACTATTGCAACTCTGATTATTATCACTATCGCATACCATTTTCCTTTTCCACTTGAGTTCTCATTGAGCTCGAACATTTTGTTTGTTGGGTTTTACACATTATAAAGGAGAGAGACTCTACAAAAGATGAAGAAATTTGAGGATAGAAAAGAACCCATCCCATAGAGGGGGACTGCTAACATTATTCGTTCCCTTCGCAGGTGTTGTTTAACAAAATACATTCTTTATATATCTAGTTTCCATTGTATTATTGGAGTTACTTGCGCTTATTTTACTATTCCATTTTGTTGTTTAGCTATGATTGTGGCATAGATCAGGGCTTCGGTAGGTTTTGTTTCTATAATTTTCTATAGATCTACAATTTTTAGCATCCATTTTCATTATTAGGGTTGTTTGTCATCCACAACCTAAAGTGGTTTCGTTTTGTATACATTCGATAAGAAAAAACAATAACAAATTGGTGACTCCACTAGGGCATTTTTATTGTTTCTACCAAATTGGTGACTCCACTGTGTTTTTAATTTTGATCTGAAAACCTAGGTGACCTTCATTTTTCAGCTTACAATTTTTATTTTTCAATTTCTTAATGGTGTTTACTAGCTTTCTAACCTTGCCTAGTTGTCGTGTTCTCCATACAAAAACTCTGTCACTATATCCTTACACATACCACTAGGGTCGTAACAAACTCCAACCCCATGCCCTTCCTATTCAGTCGACGGATCATCAATGGGAAGTGTGCATGTTGGATCATCATCCTCTAGGAATTCAATCTTGAGTTTGTTGCACATAAGAGTAAGAAAGATTTGGACCTTGTTGAACTCATTTCTGAACTACCCAGTGGTGCACATGATCCTCTGGTTAATGACGAGCTCTCAGATGAACACTTGTTCATCATCACTTTGGACGATCCTTGGTACGGATATATTTTCACATATTTTCAAACCCAAAAATTCACCCCCATCTTACTCATGATGATCGACGACGAAGTCGATACTAGAGCCCTCACTGCCTTCTCATCATTGATGATCTTTATCATCGTAGTGTGGATTATATCCTTCATAATTGTCTCATCCATCCCGACGCAGAGAAAGTGCTAAACATCTGTCATAGTGGCGCTTGTGGTGGTCACCTCTTCAGTATGGCCACTACCCAGAAAGTTATGCGTGCTGGTTACTTTTGGCCTTCTCTCTTCAGCGATTGCATTGAGGTAGTCAAACACTGCCCCAATTTCCAACATTCGTCCCCAAAGACAAGAGCCCCACTGACTCCCCTCCATCCTATCATCACAATTGGTCCTTTCTGTAAATGGGCCATTGATTATATGCAGTGTCGACCACCATATGTTAATAACCATAAATATAGTATCATGGTGGTTAACTATTTTATGAAATGGGCTGAGGCCATGCCAACATTCAATAATGCAGCGACTACTATTACCCTTTTCTTTTGTAACCATGTTACCGCTCGATTCGGGTTTCGAAAAAATTGGTCTGGGACCATGGCCAACATTTTGAAGATGAGGTATGGCGTGAGTTATCCTCACTGATAAGCTTTCAACACCAGTATTCATCATATTATTACCCCCAAGGTAATGGATATGTTGAAGTAGTCAATAAGATTTTGAAAATGATGCCTCAAAGGATGGTGAATAAAAACAAGACCAACTAACACCTTATGCTCTTCCGAACTTGGCCTATAGAACTTCTCTCAAAACCACCACTAGGTTCACTCCTTTCCACCTTGTTTTTGGCGAGGAGGTAGTCTTACCAATCTAGTGCAAGATCCCTTCCCTTCACCTAGCTATCAAAATTTTCCTTAACACCCAACCATTAGAACAAAGACTTCTCATGCTTGAACGTGCCTCTAGATACTGTCGTGTTGCTTTGAAAACCATAGAAGTGGCTAGAAAGTGCAACAAAGCCCAGTACGACTGAAAAGTCAACCCATGTGCCTTCCATTAAGGTGATCTTATTCTGGTGTATGGATAGGCCCATGATACCCTCAGACATGGGAAGTTTGAATCATTATGGCTAGGACCTCACATCATCTGTAAGGAATTAGGCAAGGGAGCATATCTCCTAGAGGATTTTGAGGGCCAACTACATCCTAATCCTCGTAATTAACTCTACCTTAAGAAATTTTACCCATAGAATATCACATTGATTTACACATATTTAATTCTGACATGCATTTAGGTAGGTTGCATCATTTCATTTTATGGTGTGACACTTCACCAAGAAGCCATTTTTCCAAGAAGGGCCACATCATCGCCTCTCAAAATCGAATTTCTTCAGAAAGTGACACTTGTACTTTGAGGTCCACACCCTGCTTAACATTTGTCATCTCACATGTCGATTTTTGTCATGAGTAACCATCATGTGATCATGTGTTCATGGTGCCCACTTGGCCTATTCTGTGTGGCAACATCATCAAATCACCCTTGTTCAGAGCATCTGTGATGAGTCACCTTTGCATCCATGGAGTCTATTTCAGGTCCCATTACATCATGCCACAATATTCCATCCATATTTACATAACAATCATCCTGTGTTTCCCATTTTGGCCTTCAGTCATACTATCCACCATCCCCTTTGGCATCGATTTAGTCACTGCCAGGTCAACCATGCACTTTATGATCTGACAAGGGAAGTCATTTGTTTTTCCCTCAGTCCCATTTTTTCCATTGCCCCTAGTGTTAGTCCATCGGTCACATTACTATTTTCTCTCATACCTTAGTTGAGGATCCTCATTTCCTCACCTATCGCAAGCCATATTCTGTCAACATCAACACATATATTCTAGAAGAACATCCTAGAGGGTGGTGTATCTTGGTTCCAAATTTCACTCTCGTTCAATGCCTCGAATCAAGCAAATGGTATCATCATTTCCCTTTGACTTGGTTGTTTCATGCTCATGACTCATACACTTGATGGTCCAGTGATGCAACAAATTGTACTTGTGATTCCTAGGTGTGTGTGAGATGTTTCAGACCTCATGAGGGGGTGGCCCTTCACGTAGCCCCACACATTACCGAATGCCTTCCTATTATACTACAACCTTAGATGTAGTTCTGTAGATTTGATGGGTTTGGTTCTGACCACTTGCAACATTCATAACATGCATGTCTCCTTCATATGATCCATTCAGTTTTATAGAGCCCATTCCCATTAAGCTAGGCTTCATTTG
Source organism: Pinus taeda (assembly GCA_000404065.3). NCBI lineage: Eukaryota > Viridiplantae > Streptophyta > Pinopsida > Pinales > Pinaceae > Pinus > Pinus taeda. Next base: position 48,299 of record APFE030145732.1, on the reverse strand, counting down.
TTGTTATACCCTCCCTCCCACCCATTTTTTGAAGGAAGGGCCATTATATGTCATGTACTCACATGTTATTTTGTTCAGTCCTAGCTCATGTTTTTCCCAGATGCATTATGTATATGGGAGACACTGTATTATTTTTTGGTTCAGTTATGCGAGCATGTCATGTATTGGAAATATTTTCTGTCCCTGTCATGGATTCATTGGTCCTCCCTAATATGACTTTGGGGATCCCATTGTTGTACATTGATCCCCCTGCAAATATTCTTTCTAGTCAACCCAAACCATATTATGCTTTGACCCCAGTTCAACCGGTCCCTATGACCCCTGTTACTGCTCTAGTTCCATCGCCACCTCAACAAGAACCCACTCCTATTGTGAAAGCATATAGATAGGGTTGCAAAGCTAAGAAGAAAGAACCTAAGGACAAGGCTCCGCAAACAGCTCCAACTCAAAATGTCCAATGCCAACACCTCCGTGCGCTTTGTGTGAGGTTTTTGGGCATCCCACCAATAATTTTCCTAAACTTCATCATCTCAAACCTTTGGTTCATGAAATGTACCTTGAGTCAAATATCCCTAACGTCCAAGTTGCCTTACCAAGACTAGTCAAGAAAATCAAAACATTGCACACAAATCAACCTTGTGCCTTGTGCGATCATTATGGTCACTATTCCCATTCTTTCCCTCATCTTTACAAATTTCATGATTTGCTTCAAGTGCTTTACGAATACGAGGCCACTCATATTCAATCATCTACTCCTCTACCTATGGATTCTGGTACCCGTAGTGTAACAAAATAGGGGGACTTTAGCCCCACCCTCATTATCCCTCCCCTTGATGTTGAGATGACGAACTCCATAGTCCATATCCTTTACCGTTTGTCATCCTTGAGTTTCTCCCAAGAAAACTTTTGTAAGGTTTCTGTGCGTGCTTCGATCGAACCTCCTTCGTTAGAATCTCAGGTCTCAACATTGGTATATCTTTCGTCTACTATCTCATCATCTACCATTTCAGATGATGCGTAGGTGAACCTTCTTTCTCATGATGATGCACTAGGTACACCCGCCGCATCATGTAGGTACTCTTCCTCTCGTCCGCTCATCTTCTATTCTAATGGGGAAATCATGGAAGCTATGTCTACCCCTGATTACCCTTACACTTAGACTAGGGGGCATATCTTCTGGAGGATTTTGAAGGCCATCTCCTTGCTATTCTCCCAATTCACTCTACGTCAAGAAATCTCACTCATAGCATATCCCTTTGATTTGCATGTCTTTATTTATGTCATGAAGTTAGGTAGGTTGCATCATCTCATCTCTTTTCTTTTGTGCCTTTCAGATGGATCCATCATCCACACCATGTATTGGTTATGCCAACGCTGTGAGTCGCTTCTCCAGGAATCTAGCCTTGGCAACCTCAGCCATTTTTACCGCCTTGCATATGTTAGTCCTTTACAACGGTGTGTGCATTGGATCTGCCACCAATAACTAGGCCGAATATGATGCAGTGATAGTTTTGTTAGTCGATGCCCTCTTTCATCACATCCCTCATCTTCATGTTCATTTAGATTCCTTGTTGCTTTTCATGTAATTGAATGGTGTGTATTATGTGCATAAGCAAGTCCTATTTAGAAAATATCTACGAGTTAAGCTATTAATATGTGAGATTTCAACCATCATTTTCAGTCACTCTCCTAGAGCCCAGAATAACTATGTAGATACCATTTCAAATAACATTCTAGATTTCTATTTATCACGTGTGTACCACATAAGACAACCATAAACAAAACACATGGAAAACCATCTTTGTCATATAAAAATGCATAATCATATTATGTATCACATAAAACATATAAGTGTTTGGAGCCCATAGCTCTAAATACATCTAACATGCGCATAGCATGTTACAGTAATCAAAACAAAGGGGACCAACATGTCCCCATCCCTAGTCACTATCTGGAAGATCCCACACTAAAGGATCTACTCCACCTTCCTGTAGATCACTTACTTCCTGACCAACCATCGTCATGTGCCACATTATCCTTCACCACAATGAGGGAAGACCTATACACTCATCTATGTACCAATCATCTAACTCATGCAACCCGCACTCAAAAACATCGATCAGGAGCACATCACACCTACAACATAGGTCAACAAGTAGAGAACTATTGTCTATACCCTGACGTGATGATGATGATCCCTGATCTACAACCCTTGGCATTGTGTCTTGACTTGCATATCGTTCCACTTTTACTGGTGCTATATCTACATACCACATATTTGACACTCAGTACAATTTTCATGGGATAAAAATATGAAATGCACCATAAAAATAACAACTTAACACTTACCGTCCGGTCCTTATGCTCATGTGGGCGAAAGCGGTAGATTAGGATCACCGTGATATTTCATCCCACTATAAGGATAATCATTTATGTAAAGGGGCATCTGATCCCAGTGTGCAAAAAATTCAGGTTGGAACACATGCCCGACCCGCCCTCCCCCTATCTGCAGTAGCTACCCCCAACAACAAATATTGGGCTCTTATGGGTCCCCATTCTAGATCTGTACATGACAGTGGATGGTGGGTATCTTCTCAAAGAAGAAAGCACATAGAACTGTACGAAATTCACAGTCGTGATTCACCTTGTGGCCCATTGTGACCAAACCATAGCTCATTCTGATGAACTGTCAATGCCATTGAAAGCTATCATCGAGTAATATAATGGGTCTCTCTTAGTTTTTGATGATTTGACACTTCACCAGGAAGTCATTTTTCCAAGAAGTGTCACTTCATCACCTATAAAAATAAAATTTCTTCATAAAGAGACACTTGTACTTTGAGGTCTACCTCCTCTTAATACTTGTCTTATCACATGTCAATTTTTGTCATGAGTAACCATCATGTGTTCATGTCTTCATGCTCCCCCACTAGGCCTATTCTATGTGGCAACATCATTGAGTCATCCTTGTTTAGAGTATTCATGATGAGTCACCTTTACATCCATACAATTGGTTTCACATCCCATCATATCATGTCACAATATTCCATCCATATTTGCATACCATTCATCTCGTGTTGCTCATTTTGGCCTTCAGTTATATTGTCCACCATCCCCTATGGATACAAGTCAGCCGCTGCTAGGTCAACCATGCACTTTATGCTTTGACAAGCGAAGTCATCTATTTATCCCTTAGTCCCATGTTTTTCATTGTCCTTAGTGTGAGTCCATTAGTCACATTACTAATTTCCCTCGTGCCTTAGTTGAGGATCCTCATTGCCTCACCTATAGTGGTCCCTATTCTGTCAACATCAGCTCATTTATTCTAGAAGAATGGCCTAGAGGGTGGTGTATCTTGGTTCCAACTTCCACTCTTGTTTGGTGCCTCAGATCAAGCAAAGGGAATCATCATTTCCCTTTGAATTTTTTGTTTCATGCTCGTGATTCATACACTTGATGGTCCAGTGATGCAGTAGATTGTACTAGTGATTCCCGAGTGTGTGTGAGATTTTTCAGACCTCATGAATGGGTGGCCCTTTCGGTAGCCACCCACATGCCTAGATGCATTCCTATTATACTATAGCCTTAGATGCAATTCACAGATTTGATGGGTTCGGTTCCGGCTACTTTTGGCATTCATAGCATGCACGTCTCCTTTAGATGATCCATTCAGTTTTACAGATCCCATTCCCATCTAGCAAGGCTTCTTTGGTTGTTCTACCCTCCCTCCCAGCCATTTATTTTTAGGGAAGGGCCATTATATCTCATGTACTCATATCTTATTGTATTCATTCTTGGCTCATGTTTATTCCAGGTGCATTATGTATATGAGACACATTGTATTATTTTTTGGCTCAGTTGTGTTAGCACGTCATGTACCATTCAACTTGTATTTTATTGTTCAGTTTCATGTTTTTGAGGGCATCATTATTTTTTACTAAGTTATCTCGGTGGGTATAGGTATGCTTCCCCCACCTCACTGAGATTTGATACCACAAAATTAAAGGAGACTTGCATTAGTCTCGCCCCCTCTGTCACTATCCTCTTTCACTTCAGCTCCATTTGTCTCTCTCACTCTCTCTCTCTAACTCCACTTCGTTGTCTAGTGATTGTGTCCTTACAACATACTTTAGTCACATGTTTTTCTCCTAACACTTGCACTTTGGGGGGTAATATGTTATCAGAAAAAATTGATCATCTATCCATAATTTACTAGATGGATTGAAGTACACCACGTAAGGCCAGATTTACCATAGTAAAATTGCTTTCACTCTGAGAAATTACTTAATAAACCACATTTGTTAAGTTATTTGTAATTAAACCCATGAACAATAATTAAGTAAATCACTACTTATTTAACTATCTTCTAGGAATAATTAATTAAACCATTTTTTAATTAATATTCCTTGTCACATCTAATTGAGTTATGAGAAATAAAGAGATAAATCATTAATTATCTTATTTTCTCTAGGAATAATTAATTAATCACTAATTAGTTATTCTTCCTTGTCAATTTTGACCAAATCCCTTAGGAATAATTAAATAAATCATTATTTGTTTCTTATTCCTTAACTATATTTCTTGAGATGATAAATAAATCATTTATTTATTTATTATTTCTAAATAAATGTTTAAATACTTTTTCCCTCTAACCAAATATAATAATATTCCAAATGGTTATTTCTATAACATAGCTAATAATATTTTATTATTACTGATTATTTGAGGATAACATAACATTTTGTTATAAATAGAAGGGTTTGCCATTCATTCTTCACTTTTGATTATTTTAATTATTGCACTCATTGTTGCAACTCTGATTATTATCATTGTCACACACCATTTTTCGTTTCCATTTGAGTTCTCATTGAGGTCAAACATTTTGTTTGCTAGGTTTTACACATTATAGAGGAGAGAGACTCTACAAAAGTTGAAGACATTTTAGGATAGCCAAGAACCCATCCCATAGAGGGGGGCTAGTAACATTATTCATTCCCTTCACAAGTGTTGTTTAATAAAATATATTCTTTATATATATGTTTTCCATTGTATTATTGGAGTTACTTGTGCTTATTTTACTATTCCATTTTGTTGTTTAACTATGATTGTGGCATAGATTGGGGCTTTGGTAGGTTTTGTTTCTATCATTTGCTGCAGATCTACAATGTTTAGTATCCATTTTCATTGTTAGGGTTGTTTTTCATCCACAGCCTAAAGTGGTTTATTTTTTGTTGGCTTAAGGGGGCGTCACCCAGGTTCAAAGTTGTTTGCACCAACCAACAAAACCCTAACTGTTGGCCCTTTCGGCAACAACCAGCATAGCATAGGCTGCAGTCTCACCCAAAGCAATATTGGGGGATGCTAGAACCAAGTTTTTGCATCCAGGGACATGTGATAAGTGGTTTTCAAGATCTGATAGTTCAAATCTTTGTTCACGCAGATCATTATCCTTCTAGGGCTAGCTATAGGAAATCAGGTAAAATGAGTTCTAGACCTTTGCAAAGGTCTACTATCAGTGTTTGCAGACCTTAAACATTCAAATTTTCCACTTTCACACATCAATAAATAACCCTATATCTACCTTCATGCATATCTAGCCAATTGGTTAGAACACATAGCAAAATTAACCCTTAACTTCGTGAACACAGATAATTATTTAAAACATGCATAAATAAGATAGATTCAACAGTTTCATGCAACATTCATACATTATTTCATTGAAACATATAATTAATCAACATAATATAACATATGAAGAATTGAAAATAATGCACTGTAGTTCTTCAAAATCAATCTTTATTCAATTCCAACATTCCAATTACAGACTTCTCCACCTTACGCACTTAGCCGCAGGGGTCCACACACTCAACTACAAACTTACCAAGGCCTCCTACAAACTTAATTGTAGGAGCCTTCCCTTTCTCGCCTAAGTGCAGGAAGCAGAGCCTTCCTGCCTTAGCACTTGCCCACAACAACAAAAACCACTCAAAGTTCACAATTCCTCATTGTGAGTTATCTCTAAGACTCGCTATGACTCAACTATTTATATCTTTCTTCCACACAATACCATGGTTCGCGGACCATGGGAGATTCCTAAAATCAACCCAAATAAGGGGCTAATACCCCTTTGACTCTTATCTACCTGCACACTTCACACCCACATTTTGTGGAGACTTTTCATATTTTACAAAAAATTATACAGCAATTGGGTTAACTAACCCAAAAACTGACCCTAGGGACCGTATCCCAATATTTCCTTATACATTCAAGAAGAAAACACAATAAAACTGGGAAGGAGGTTAATACTGGTATTACTTTGAGGGTGCAAGTGTGATCCTCTGGATTCCCTTATTGTAGATGCACGCATTGTATCCTTTTATTTTCTGGTTAAATAAAGTGTGCATATGTATATAAGTGTATAATATTCTCAAAACTCTATCAAGCTGGATTTATAAAGCTCCATAGACAATATGATTATTTATTGGTTGAATAAAAATTGCATAAGTATATGTGCTTACTATTGTAAATATCATAATGAGCTATGTTATAAATCTCTAATACACAGTATCATTTTCATGTTTTAACTAGCGGACATTGTAAATACTGCAATGAGTGGTGTTATAAAGCTCCATAGGAGGTATGTTTTATTTTCAGTAGTTTTTTTGGTCATAGATTTCATAGAATGTTGAGGACAGTGTTCCCCTAAAGGGGCGAGGTTTGTAGCAACCCTGCATTAAAAGTTCATGTAATAAAGTTAAGAAAGGAAAGAATAATAACAACGTCATGTGACACTCATTCCAAGCTGAATGTTGGGAAAACCATCCTAGTGGGTGTTCCTTTGGTTTATTATGGCTAAGGAGAAATTCAAAAAGGCATTGGAAAAGGCTTTGAAAAGGAAAAATGGCATTAATTGGCATTTATTTATGAAAATAAAGGAAATTAGGAGAAAAGGGAGATGAAAGGTCACAAGTTGCGCATGAGGAGGAAATTGAAGGAGAAATAGAGGAAAATGAAGAAAATAGAGGCCTCAATGATAAAAAGGCTTCCAAGGATCAATTTACAGCCTTTTTTCAATTTAGATTTGGAATTGGTTTCAATGAGCAGAAGAGCACCAAGAGGAGGAAGAAAGAAAAGGAAAGAAAGGACAAGAAAAGAAGGACAAGAAAGCAAAGGAAAGAAAGGATTAAGCAAGGAAGAGTTGGATCAAGCAACTACAACGAGATTATTTTATAGGTATCAAGTTGCACGTATGATTCCTTGTTATTTTTGGCATGCATGGTACATGAATGTGTGTATTTGGTTCATTTAATTTCATGGGAATGGGTTTTTCGAAGTTTGAGAATGGTTTCAACCTTGCCTTGCCAATTCCTAGATAGCATGGTGTGATGGGATTCATTCTTGGTTCAAATTTGGACTGCTAGAAGGTTTTTCATCTAGGTGAGGTGTTCTAAGAAAAATCCCAAGGGTTTTGGGTGGATATGGTTTTCTCTCAGAAGCCCTTTATATGTGGGTGGAGACAGTAAAATTCCTCAACTAATGGTGAAGGAATTCTGAGGCATCCAAGCCTGGTTCAATTTTTTTGATATCCATACTAGTTTAGGTGATATCACAGTAGTGTGAGGGTGGAGGTGCTTCAACCTCTGGATTCCCTTGGTTTTTTATGTATTGGCTTATCCCGTGAGATCCCATATTCATGCTTAAAATATGGCACGGGGGTGATTGGATGAAAGAAATATTTTGTTCAGCCTAATCTATGGTGAGGTGTTATGTGGAAGCCTCTGACTTGGTTGGATTTTGCATCAGTTAATAAGAGTTATTTTCCTATGGTATGTTATGAGTAAATTTACTTGTTATGATGTGGATTTGATGGTTGTTCTTTCATTGTTATTATTCACATTATATATTGGTTATAATCATGGTCTTATGGAAGATTCCAGTTATGGCTCTTATCATGTTTTGATTGGTAAATGAATGGTTAATGAATGCATGAGCTAACTAATGTTATTTCATTTATTATGAGAGGGAATTATACCTTCTTGATGATTGTCAGATAACTTTTAGATCTTTATGTTCAAATATGCATTCATAACTTGTAGATTTCATATTCACCATGTGTTTTACAAAATTACTATCAAGGTTATGCTTGGTTAGGCTTGGTTCTTAACTAATTTTTGTATTAACTGTTTTTTCCTTCTGGAATTCATCATTTTGGAAAGTATTATCAAGTTATTGGTAGAGGTGTAGATATTAGCCCTTAAAACGTGGCTCCAATTTCGAGGTCGCATGCTTAGAACTTGGAAATCTAGACCGTACTTACTGGGAGGAACAATTACCCATGTGACTGAACGGTTATAGCCATTGGATTTCCCTATTATGTAAGTGAATGAGAGTCGATATCACTAAAGGAAAGTTAACTTAGGGTTGTGGCACCTAGAGTGGTTGTTTAGCTCCTGGGGGTCTTGTAGCTCTTGAGGAAGGTCAATAGAGTTTCAGTTTGTCGATTGCACTTCCTTAACTATATGTCAGAGGTTGAGTCATGTCATAGTGGCCCTTTGATAATGTTTACCCCAACAGGATGGTGAAATTTGGTAAATGTGGAGGGGTGGTTACATTTTGTGCAAGTATTTGTTGATGACATCTTAATCTACTTAAAGAAGCTCAAGAAGCATAATTAATACTTAAGACTAGATTTACAGTTTCTTAGAGAGAATTAAGTATATGGGAAGTTCTCTAAATGATCCTTTTGTCAATCAAAGATCCATTATCTTGGACACATTATCTTTGGGTAAGCTATTGTAGTGGATCCTGCAAATATTGTGACCATCATGGAGTGGTCGACATCAACTAATCTTCATGAAGTACATAGTTTTATGGGCATGAATGGATGTTATCACAAATTTTTTGATGTTTTTTCAAATATAGGGACCCCCATTACTTCAATCCAAATGAATAATAAGTATTTTATTTTTATTAAAAAATCTGAAGAGGAGTTCAAGAATTTAAAAAGGCTTTTAACAATTGCATCGATCTTGAAGGTGCTACACATGGAGCAAGCATTTCTAGTTTTCACCAATGCCTCCAAGGAATTCCTCATATGAATGCTAATAAATTATGGAAGAGCAACAATATATGTACCAATAAACTATAGGCCCCATGAGGAGAATCATCCAATGCAAAATCTAGAGATGGCACCTATCATATACAAACTAAATATTTTGGGACACTACATGCTAGGAAGGAAGTTTGAACTTTAGACTGATTGTTATGGACTACAAAACATATTCACACAAGATTTTTTAAATTCCATAAAAAGAAGGTCGTTAGATTTAATAAGTGAATATTATTTTGATATATTACATAAAAGGAATAATAAAATGGGTGGTGAATGCTTTGTTTTAGAGCCCTAAAATATTTTCAGTGATTCCCTTGAAGACAAATTAAACGGAGAAGTTGCTTAAATTAAAATTTGAGGACACTTGGTACAAGGAGATTATACATGGTTTAAGGGAAGATGAAATTATTATTCCAAAATATGAGGGGTAGTCTTTAGATAGCGACGTCATACTACAATTCGATGGGAATACATATGTGTTGTTGAATGAAGATATGCACCAACTGATCTTGAGTGAAGCTCATCAAGCAGTATACATGGCACACCTCGGTGTTAAGAAAATGAGTGTAGAATTGAAATCATTATTTTTACAAAAGGGGAAGAATAAGGGAAATACAAATTTTGTGGCAAGGTGTTTAGACTGTTAACAAGTAAAGGTTAAGCGCAAACATCCTGCACGGTTATTACAACCCCATATAATACCAAGGTCTAAGTGGAAATTTATATTGATTTTATTGTGGGAATACCAATGATGATAGGGAGACATGATGCTATATTTGTAGTAGTGGATACATTAACAAAAAGTTCATGTTACATATTGTTCAAGGCTACACATAAGGAACTTGAGATAGTTATAGCTTTCATTTATGATATTTTGATTAATTGCATGGAGTGCCAAGAAAGATCATATTAGATTGGGGAGTAGTGTTTACTAGAGTATTTTGGACTAGTTTTTAGGAAGCCTTAGGGACCTAGTTAAATTTTAACACCTATTATCACCCTAATATGGATGGTTAGACAAAGAGTAATAACAAAAACCTCAAGGACATGTTACATATGTATATAATGGAACAAAAAAAAATATAGGAAGAATTTTTACCATTGGTGGAATTTACCTACAACAAAGGTTACTAGAGTTCCACCAAGATGGCACCATTGAAGTTCCTATATGGGAGGCCTTACAAAATACCTCTCAAATGGGATGGACTAGAGGACTAGGTATTGATAGGACCCAAGTTAGTACAAGGGATAGAAGAGAAATGAATGTGATCAAGGAGAGTGTAAAGGAAGCATAAGATTAGCAAAAGAGCTATGTTGATGCTCATGATAATGATTAGACTTATGAAATTAGAGATAGGTTGTGTTTTATAGTAAGCCCTCCAAATATCTCCACAAATTTTAGGATTGGAGAAAATTTATCTCCACAAGTTGTGGGCTTATTTGAATTCATAGAAACAAAAGGGCTCGTGGCATATAGGCTTGCTTTACCTGCATGATTAGCACATATGAATGATGTATTCCATGTGTCTATATTACATCATTATGTTTCATATCCTTTGCATGTTATTGACTTGAGTCATTTGCAAGTCTTAGAAGAGTGCATGGTGATGTTTGACATAGTTCACATATTAGACTAGCGAACTATACAACTTAGATGATGATCGGTGGATCAAGTTAAGGTTCACTAGGACAATTATAATCCCAAGTTAGTTACATGGGAGGATGTCGAGCAGATGCATCATCATTTTCCTTTCCTGTGTTGCAATTTCAGGGCAAAGTCTATATTTGAGAGGGGGTGTGTGTAGTGCCCCACTCTATTTGATATGATATTTATACAATATTGACCTTACGACATCATTTAAATTATACATTATTCTTTGAGGTCATCAACATAACAATCCAAACTTCTTATGCATTTTTAGGAGGCATGTATCCATGATATTATGACTTTTACCTTGATTCTAGTGATGATCATGATTAGGATTATGACCTTCATATGTAATCATTATGATGCTTACTATATGGTAGTTATATCATATTTTACTAACTATTCCCTAAGTGTTGCAAGAAAAGAGGATTGTGGACACAACCCATACCATGATGGTTTGGGTCACATTATGATTTGTATTTTTATGTCTTTGATTTAAATTTTAGATTTTATCCAAAATTTTGTAGGCTTTGATGAGTGTTGATCAAACAAACCACTTATAGGTAGTGGAGTTATAAGAGAAGGAGACTAGACATATTCGAGTGGCATATCACCAACACTAATAATACTTGCTAGCACTCAAACTATGGCTTAGGATGAGGTACATGTGTACTTATCAGTAAATTTTCATGATTTCATGAAGGTTAGACCATGATATGGTCACTCATGAAGTTATATTGAGGGACACTCATTGAGGGGAGCCTTGATCCTTTGTCACCACAGAACTATGAACAAGGGCAATGATAAGACTATTTAGTTTCCATTTTGCGAGTACTTCTTCTCCATATCTGGATCATAGATGTTTGAACGGAAACCTATGACACCCTTGGAACAAGAGGTTCCTAAAGTGCATGAGAGTTGGTGCTCGTGGCATTAGATGGAGGATGAAAAAATCTATGATTTGGTTAATTCATATGCCCCTAAGGATTGATATTTTATTTCATATCAAGTTAAGCTTAAATTTAAGAAATGAAAACTAGAAAAGTCAACTAAATGTGAAAACATAATAATTGAAAGAATTGGCATTAGTAAAATAATACCTAAAAAAAGCATTCAATGTAAATTAGAGCTAAGTGAATATTATTTACAAGATATCATGTCTAAAAGTAGGAATAATATAAAGGTGATTTGATGTGGACATAAGTGCACTAAAATGTAATTAGATATGTGCAACATTTGAATTATTTAAATAACTTATTGTAAGAAACCAAAATGAAGAGAACCTAACTTGATTGAGAAAAACCTAAAAAGATAACTTGAGTTCAAGAGGAGAACTTAAAGGAAGTAACTAAAACTAACTGAGACTCTTGCTAAGTAACAAAGAGTCAACTAAAACAAATAGCACAAGTTATAGAAGAGAAAAGGGGCATAAGGTAACATATAGGAGTAAATTTAGGAAGGTGACACTTGGGTGAGACAAAATATTTAATTTAAATAAAATAATATGAAATTACATCAAAGAGAAATTATGGATAGGACATGTGGCTAGGTGAATAATAAAATATATGGAATTTAATAATTAGTTGTTTTGCATGTGAAAACAAGTGTCACATTTAATATTCCCTAAAAACAGTCTATAAAAGTAACACATTCATATGAAATGGATATAATTGAGATTCCTAGTGCTTTGTGGGTGTCAAGATGTCATTCTAATTTTTCTACTGAGAACCCGTGATTTATTGTAAATTGGTGATCTTGAGCATTGTTGATAAGCTAGTGTATAAGAATTGTTGATATAGGGAGATAGATTACAATCCAAATTTCTATCATCTAGTATTATTCTCTCCTATTGCCTACAACCCCATAGAATATCCAAGGGGAAAAGGGAAAAAAATCACCTTGGCATTAGTAGGGTGGAAAATTGAGTGGGTCAACACATTAATCGAGAAAAATGGTGTTTGCAGAAGATTGATCATTAGAACCATAAAAATCAAATAATGAGGACTGTGATAGATTCCATTGAGGATTATACCTTCTTATGGGTGAACGGTAACTCTTATATTTTATGGATAATTAGTAAAATACTTGACCATTCTTCATTATATTTCATTATTCTTATTTTGTACATGATTGTAGAATTTAATAGTGACAATGTGTTCGAGTATTGAAGGTTTAAAATTTTATAATTGTTATATTTATAAATATATTTACCCATGTTTCAAAAGAAAAAAACCTGGTCCTAGATATGCCTTATATTCTCTTTAATATTTCCTTCTCAATTTGTAAACTATGCCATTTTTTAATATAATTTTAAATGTAAAAGTTGTTATAGAATTTCAGGGAAAAAAGTTGTTATAGAATTTGGATTACCGACTTCTTCATTATTGATATATAATTTTAATTTTTAAATTGAAAACTATATATAAAACTTGGGTTTCCCCAGTATTGTTTATCGATGTAATTTTTAGACTTTAAATTTTTGGGAAACTATATTAATTTATTTTAACATTGTAAAGAAAGTGAATTATAGTTATAAAATAATAATTGTAAAATATGTTTTATGTTTTTAAGAGTACAAATCAATTGCATACCATTTGCGTTTTTTATATACAGAAAAATAATAAATAAAAGTTAATCTTTTTTGGAGTCAATGATGTATAACTTTAAGGATTGTATTCCAAAGTTCAAATAATATTTATGAGTGTCTTGTGACAAAGGTGTTTAGTTTGAAAAAACTAGTGTTAAGGAAAAATAAGTAAAGGGATATTGGTAAGATACCATGTAGAAGATAATGATGAAAAAAATGTTGATAGATAATCATTTTGTATTGTTACTCATTACTGTTGGGAGAACTATAAATATAAGTGATAAAGAATGGATAAATATCGATAAAAGATAACAGTACACAATCCATTTTTTCCTTGTAATTTTTTTCATTGTGAATACTGATGAAGATTCGGTAACAAAAGAGATGTGGGAGATGCTAAGCACATTATATCTGTTTATGTACATGGTTAATAAAATTTTATTGGGAATAAAGCCTTTTGTAGTAAACATGAAGGAAAGAGTATATTTTGTCAATAATTTAGTTTGATATATTGATGAAATATTTAGGTTCCATTAGAGTTCAGTGGAGTTTAGCAGATCAATATGTTTCCCTCCTCATTAACATCCCTGATTCATGGGAGAATCTGGTAATATCTATTAGTGCCTCTTTTGGGATAATCCCAAGATTGATAAAATTATGGGATAATTAATTAATAAGGAAACAAGTCAACTATTAATAAAAAAATATTTAGATTTGATGATATTATTTAGGATATGACTCTAAGGAAAGGAAAGACTATATGTTTCATGGTATATTCAAGTCCAAGAAAAGAGATAGTTTGAACATGAAACTTGAAATGGTGTTTCAGAAAAGCAAGCATATAAAGAAAATAAAGAATGATTTCCATCTCTACAAAGGAAATAAAACATATGATGATGGTACGGTGGTATATACTTGTAACAACCCCATGATGACCCTTATGTATATTCGTTCACTCTTTATTAGGATAGTGAGCTAGGATGAAGTGGGTTTACATTCCCATGTGCAGATAAAATTTTGGGTCCTGTATGTGTTATGACCTAATCTATCCCCCTCCCCCCCCGCTATTAGGTGAGAGGCCTACTCTAATTAGGAGGTTGAGACGCTAACATATGATCTTTGGATAGAAATATTTAGAAATCCATGTCTCCTTCATTAGCAAAGAGTGATATAAAATGGCAAAGAGTGATAATCTTGCATCCCTTCTAGATTTTCGCATTTCCAAGGAGATCTATTCAAGGATGATGAAAAATATCTTTTTAAATGGCATGATAGTTTGTATTAGACTCTAATATCAATAGGATATAGGTGTTTACATGCATCCTCTCATCTCCTAATAAAATTTATATAAGGAAGCTATTATTAAGTGAGATTGAGGAGAGACAATTAGGTAATGAAATTGTGCAAAATTTCTTATAGATACTCCTTGCAATTAATAGGTAGACTTACTATTGATATTTAGTTGAGGAAAAGTTTGAACTAGGGACTTAAGATGGATCTCTATACATTCAAGATATATCTCTATTTTGATTCTTTCTTCATCAATAGATTTAATGGATTCCCCCAATTTTTATTATTTAATATATAGATATTATTATGTCTACATTAGATTAGATGATCTACACTAGGTATATTATAGATAATTCAATTTAATATAAATAAAATGTATTAATATATTGAAAAATAACAAAATGGAGAAACCATGAAATACTTATTATTGAAGAAAGAATCAACATATAGACTCCTAGTTACCTGGTCTAATCTCCTTAAAGGATAATGTTCACTAATAAGGTTACTTATTGGTTTCAGGAATCCTCTTTGAGAAATTTTGTAGTATTTCATTATACGATTTCATCTTCGTCTTCTCCCATAGTAATATCCTCCTTATATATATTTGAGGCGGAGATTGAAGAAGGCATGTAGAAACCTATGTCCTACTAATTTTAGAGTCTGATAGAAATTCCTAGGCCGAATGACAAGGAATATCTCATCCTCCTCAAATATATCTCCTCTAAAATGAGAAAATTTAGAAGGTGTTGAGCCTCATAATTTATTCTTTATGACAACCTTTTTCCACCTGGTTTACTCCTTTTTGATCATCATAATCACTCAATGGGCAACAAATTACAGAATCGATGACATGACAAGTATATAAAAGTCTTGTATTTCATAAGTTAAAAATGTTCTTTATTAATAGTCTAATATTTGTTTTAGCTACTAGATTGGGATGATTCTGTAGCTAGTGCCTAATTCTCCAGCTAAGCCCATTGTTTCATAGGTTCTAAGCTGCCAGTTGGAGTGATAAATGGGAAGATAGAAATAAATGCACTCCATAATTCCTTCCTGCCTTCATGAACCAGATCGATCAACAAAGTTTCTAGTTACGTGGTCAAAGGAAAAAGTCAACTATGTCCACTATACAGGAGAGCGAGGAACAATATATACGCTCAATGATTGTCGTTGTTAAATAGAAAATTTTTAGCGAATTTCATTATGATATCTTTCATAGTTAATTTTAGTATTTTGTTAAGTGAAGCAAGGCATGAACCTTTGAACATTTAATACTATGGGATTTATCAAAACACTTCATAAGCAAGAAAAAGAAAAGTGATTTTATTATGTGATAGTGAGAATTAAAACTTTGTTTTCAATTCAGTTATAAAGAATCCTTCTTATTCTGATGCATGCTTGATTGTTCAGTTGGATATCATGACCATCTTCTTATGGAGGGAACCCTCAATTGGTAAGGTTCTTCTATGTTTTTAAGTGAATTTCCTTATAACAATTTGTAAGTTTCTTTTCCGGATGCATCCTATGGAATTTCCTTATCATTTTCCTTTGTTGATTTCTAAGTTAAATAACAACAGTGTGATTGACTTATTAACTATTTTTCTTTATTGATTCGGAAGCACCTGAATTTAGTTTAACAAGTAATGAAAAAATCAGTGAGATTTTGGATTTAGATTAAAATTGCAATTCTTATAAATAGAGGATTTGATTACAGGTTTTATTTGAAGCAAGAATGATTTATGATTTTGAGCAAGTGAGAATATATTTTCAATTCATTTTGGATTTTCATGCAAGAGTTTGTTAGTATGATAGATCATTTGATTCCTTTTAGAGAATTGAGTTTCTTTCAAAGCATAATTCATAGAAACTGCAAAGAGAGAGATTGTGTGATTTTCTGAGTTAAATTTCATTTTACAAGTGTGAGATTGATTTATAATCCTAAGATTTTTATAACTTGTGCGGATTTCATAATTAGAATTAATTTTCATAAGTGTGGGGTTTATTTACCTTTATGCAGAGTTGTGAAAGTTTCTTTTGAAGTAGTTGATAAAATAATGTGATCATTTTATTTTCTAGGATAAATTGCTCTACTCATGTGCATTCGAACAACTTAATTTAGAATCTATATTTCACTAACTTAGTTTAATTTAGAGGTGTGAATCTAGCACACACGATGCACTTACACTTCATTATATTACTAACTACGGTTGATAATTTATGTTGTATTCAAGTTAATTAAATTACCAAACATTTTGTTGTCATTGTCGGGGAAGTGTAAATAGGAGTCTTTTCATTTTATAAAAAAAAACCAAATGATATGCAAGGGGAAATAGATTCTAGAGGTAGCTTTGTAGGTAGAGGTAAGAGTTTAATTACAACAACATCACTCACCCATCATGACCTCGTAATGCCACACCACCCACTCAAACTCATATTCCATCATTTGCAGAAAAGCATAAACTTCCTGAGGTACTTAGATCCAAAATCCAACCTAACGATTCACCAACCTCATCAACCGAAGTAGTAATAAAAGAATAAGATCCTACATAGCCAACATAAGGAGTATTTTTCCTCTCTTGGACTGGAGAAAGACTTCTAGGACAAGAGATAGAGATCCCTAGTGAAGAAGAGGAGGAAGAAACTTATTTTAACATACCATTTATAGAAGAAATAGAACTAGAAGAGCTAGAAGAAGAACCAGAAAGCCTGATTTTGGAACTTTATATTAGTTTTGAAGAATCTACAATGGTTGGAGAAGGGGAAGGATAGGAACATAATGTTAACCATGAACAACCTAGGATTGGAGGAGGAAGAGGAGGAAATAAGGGTGGAGGAAAAGGGAGAGGAGGAGGTAGGGGAGATCTAAAACCCTTTGGATTTCCTATCCTTGGTGAAGATACAACAGCTAGAATGAAAAATATTTCAACCTTCATCCTTCGAAACTTTCATGGATTAAGAAGTGTGGATCCTGAAACATTTCTCTTTAAATTTTAAGTATTGTTTATAACTTATGATTATCTTCTTGACCCTCAAATGTTGAAATTGTTTCCAGCAAGTCTTATGGATGCAACATTAAAATGGTTCATTGGCTTAGGAGCACACTCTATAAGAACATGGGAAGAAATGAAAACTAAATTCTTAGAGAAATATAAGGATTATTGTATGCCCGATAATCTCAAATGTGAAGTATTTAAAATGATGAAGAAAGAAGATGAAAATATTGAAGATTTCATTGAGAGATTTGCTTATAATGTTAAAAGGATAAAATGAATGGACTAGATGAAGAAACTTTGTAAGCTCTCTTATTAAATTCCATCAGAGATGAGTGGATTGATCTCCTCTATTTGATGGGTAAGGGAGATATTTATCAGTTATCATTTGGATAAATTAGTGATTTGTGCATACACATTTCAAGAGGCAAGGAAAGAATTGGGAAAAGCCAAGAGATCCTCTCGTGTATATGATTAATGAATCTGTAGTTCCGACTATAAGTAGGGTTGAATTAGGTAATTTGCTTGAAAAATTTAAAACGTACATTTTGGGAAGTCTAGTGAACAAATAGATACCCTTAAAGTGAAAAACAAGCAAAATGCTAAAAATGATACATTATCAATTTTTTGTCCCAAATGTAGAAAGAAACATGCTCTCAAAGAATGCCCTCTTGATTTAAAAGGTGTAGAAACCTATGTTATATATGTATAAAATTATGATAAAAAAGAATTTCCTTCAATACTAGGTCTTAAATGTTGGGATAAGGTCCGTAGGGTAAATATTTTATAGTTTTGTAATACTTTTTGTAAAATAGAGTAATGTCTTTATGAAATAAGGAAGCAGAGTGCAAAGCTAAGTAAGAGTCAAAGGGGTATTAGTACCTTGTATGCGTAGGTGATAGGTCAGTTTTGAGACTCGTCCATGGGCCGTGGGCCATTGTATTGCAATGAAAAATCTATATATAGTTGAGTCATAGTGAGACTCAATATAGAATTTCATAGATAATCATTGTAAGGGAAAGGTACTAAGGCAGGAAAAATCTATTTCTTGTACTTAGGCGAAAGGGGAAGGCTCCTGCAAGTGAGTGCATGGAGACCTTGGTAAGCCTGCAACAAAGTGCGCATGCCCCTGGAGTTGGGTGTGTAGGGCAGAAAGGGTCTGTAAATGAATGCTAAATCTAATAAACATTGTTTTGGATCAAATCTATTGCATCTATTCCTTGTTCTTTATTTCTGTTAAGTTTATGCATCTTCGCTCAATGATCTAATTTATAGGACTCAATGCTTTATTTCTGCATGAATATGTTAGATCTGTAATGTTTATGCATAATAAGTATAATTAACCTCCTTCACGAATATAGGAAAGACGTAAGATAGAGTTGTTGTAGTTAACTGTTCGAAAAGGGTGGATCTGCGCGAAGGTATATCTAAGATATAAAGGCTATAGAATACCTAGTTTATTGCATGGAAGTAGTAAACATGTCTCTTTTATGGTTGTTAGTACAATTGAACACCTTCACGAAGGTCTGGAGGTCGTCTTGATAGAGTTTCAAAAGTTGACAGTCACAAGGAATAGATTTTTGTGAAGACATATCTAAGATGTAGATCCTCATGAAGACCATCACACAGGCCTCTAGATGCAGAAACCTAGTTCTAGCATCCCCCAATATTGCTTCGAGTGGGATTGCAACCTGCGCTACATAGGTTGTTGTCAAAAGGACTAACAGTTGGTTGACGTGAATAACTTTGAACCTGGGTCAGGCCCCCTTAAGCCAACATTAAAGCAATTTATCAAGAGGAAATGATACCAAATCAAATAGATCCCCTCTGTTTTATTGTTAAGAGACCACAGAAAAATTAAATACCAAATATGACTAAGGGATTTAACACTCAAGCATTTGCACAACCATCACAAAACAATTATACTACACCCATGCTTTGGAAATATTGGCCTCAACCTTGGGCACAAGGATGGAAAAATCCTTATGGAAAATATCCTCAATGTCCTCAATATCAACAACCTTATCCTGCTTTTCAGCACAATACTTTCCTCAACATGTTCAACCAACTTAACCTGAGAATCCAAATCCACAACTTTCATTACCATTTCCACAAATACAAAATCAATTTCTTGCTCAACCACTTCCAAATCCAAATAATAATAAAAATTCACTACCTATCAGAGGAAAAAATTTCCAAACTTACATGATAACTCCACTAGATCTAAACAATGTCCAACTTAGATATGGTAGAGTACTGGAAAAGAAGTCCCTGCCAGTTGTTATTTAGGAATTTGAAAAAGAAAATGCCTCGGAAAAAGAGGAACCTCTCAATGAAAAAGAAAAAATTAAAAACAAGTCACCCCTACACATTTTGATAACATCCCAACTCCTATTATGGAACAACCTTCAACATCTGTTTCAAAACCACCTTTTCCTGAAAGATTAAAAAAATTTGAAGGGGTAGAAAAACATATTTATTGCCTAATTATGATATGTTAGATGAGTTGAATAATTTTTGTATAAAAATTCATTTTCTACAAGCCATTACCGAAATACCAATTTTTTCAAAGAGAATTAGGGATTTGAGTATTAAAAGACTAAGGAGAAAGTGAAAAGAAATCAAAAGAATTCAGTTAGTTGGAAAAATTGCAGATATCATGATGGGAAAAACAACAATTCAGAAATACCTTGATCTAGGAAGTCCCATTGTGAAATCACATATCAATGGTATTGATATTCCAAATATATTGATTGATTTAGGAGAAGCTATAAAAATCATGAGTAAACAAACTATGAATCAATGGAAACTTTCTAACCTTAAATATACACCTACATTGTTGCAATTAGTAGATATATTTGTTATTAACCTAGATGGTGTATTAGAAGACATATTTTTATCCTTAGATTCTTTGGAGTATCCTATTGATTTTATGATTCTAACACCCAAGAGTAATTTAGGAGGGCATCCATTGATTCTAGGAAGACCATGGTTAACTACAGTTAATGCATTTATAAGTTGTAGATTTGGTGATATGTTTATTTCTTATGGAAGTTCAACAAATAAATTCACATTATATCCTCTTCCAAAACAACAATAAAAGTAGAATGTGAAGAATGGATAGATGATGATATTGATATACGATCAATCTTTGTTACTTCACTAATAGATGAAGAAGATTAGATTTTGAATTTAACGCAAAATAACAAGTCTTCCCCATATTGTGAATCTAATCAAAGTTTTCAAGAACAATGCAATATCGAATATCTATCATATCGTCAACTATCTTTACATTCTATGGAAAAATTTGGCAACTCTTCAATATAAATCTTTCCAGAAAAAAAAATAAAATTGAATATCAATAATAATTTGGAAGAATTTCAAAAGGAAGATTTAATAAAGATGTTACAATAACATTCCTCTAGTTATGCATGGGAATATACTAACATGAAAGGAATTGATCCTAATACTTGTATACATCACATTTACATTTAAGAAAATTCTAAACCAATTCGATAGACTCATAGAAGACTGAATCCAAATTTGAGAGAAATTGTTAAAGAGGAATTACAAAAATTGTTAAATGTGAATTTCATTTATCCAATATCAGATAACCAGTGCATTTCACCATTGGTAATTGTTCCTAAAAATAATGGAAAATAGAGAGTATGCATTGACTATAGTTAATTCAATAAAGTTACCTTAAAAGATAACTTCCCACTACCTTTCTTAGATCACATTTTAGACACACTTGCTGGAAAGAAATATTTCTCATTTCTAGATGGTTTTAGTGGATATAACCATATCCAAGTAGCTCCAGAAGATCAAGATAAAACCAATTTTACCTATCCATGGGGAACATATGTGTACGAGTACTTCATTTTGGGTTGTGTAATGCACATGCAACATTCCAAAGGGCTGTTTTAGGAATTTTTTCTAATCTAATTCATGATTCTGTGGAAGTTTACAAGGATGATTTTACGGTTTATGGAAATTCTTTTGAAGAAGCTCTTAAAATTTTGGAAAAAGATCTCTTTAGATTTAAGGAATAAAATCTCTCATTAAGCCAAGAAAAATGTTTTATGATGTTTACTGAGGGGAATTTTTAGGACGCCATATTTCAGGAAATGGAATTAGAGTGGACACATCTAAACTAGAAGTTATTTCTAAATTGTCAATTTCAAGTTGTCAACGAGATGTTAGAAGTTTTCTTGGTTTTATTGGTTACTATATAAATTTCATAGAAAACTTTATAAAAATTTCATCTCCACTTTTTAAATTTCTCACAAAATATTTTGAATTCGATTGGAGTTCTGATTACCAAAAAGCCTTTGAAACATTGAAATAAAATATTTCTAAAGCACCTATTATAAGGGGACCAAATTGGAAATTACCTTTTCACATTTCAATAGATGCTTCAGATACAACATTAGGAGTTGTACTAGGAAAGAAACATTTAACTCCTTATTATTATACTAGTAAAAATTTGACTCCAGCAAAGTTAAATTATATTCTAACAAAAAAAGAGTTTTAGTTGTTTTCCATGCCATCAACAAATTTAGACATTACATCACTCGCTATGAAACCTTTGTACATATTGATCATTCTGCAATTAGGCGCTTAATGAATAAACCAATTACTAATGGCAGAATTTCCAGATGGTTATCATTGTTACAAGAATTCAATATACTATCTTGGATCGACTTAGAAAATAAAATATAGTTGTTGACTTTCTATCTAGGATTCAAAATGATAATAATCATGTACTTGTAGAAGACAATTTTCCTGATGAATATTTATTTGTAGTGTCTACTAAATCTCCTTGGTTTGTAGATATTTATAACTATCTAGCTACATGGAAGTTACCATTATATTTTTCTCCTCGAGAGAAAAGAAAGGTAATTCAGCTTAGTGCATATTACTCATGGATAAATGGAGAATTGTACAAAAAAAGGCCAAACCTAATTATTCGAAGATGTGTCAGAGAAGATGAAGTACTAGAAATACTAAAATCTCGTCATGATGAGACATGTGGAGGACACTTCATTGACAAAAGAACTACTTACAAAGTCCTTCTCTTAGGAGACTATTGGCCTTCCCATTTCAAGGATGCCGAAGAATATGTAAAGAGATGTGATAGTTGTCAGAGAATGGGGAAACATGTTCCTTTAAATGAATGCCTCTACAACCTCAGATACTCATTGAACCTTTTGAGAAATGAACTATAGATTTTGTTGGTCCAATTAATCAAACATCCAAACAAAAAATTTACATTATTGTTTGCCCTGATTATGTTACAAAATGGGTAGAAGCTAAAGCACTTTCTTTTGCAACTGAAAATGTTGTAGTTTCATTTATTTTTAAGGATATTTTTACTTGTTTTGGTGTTCCAAGGGAGATTGTGATAGATCAAGGAACTCAATTTACGTACAAGTTGGTAAAAAATATAATGGAGGAATTGTTGACAATGCTGGACCTACCAACATGTCAAGGGGATCTCCTCAATAAGAAGTCCTAATTAGACATAAAACCATTTGGTGTAGGAGTCTTAGAACTGGGTTGTAAGGTAATGCATTGACTGTGATGTCATATAGAGGCAAGTAAGATAACTCTGTTAGTAGCAAGGGTGTGACTGATGTAGTGATTCAAGGAAGGTGTATGAGAGGTTCTAACACATTGAAGGGAGAGGAAGGTGAAGGTGAGTTCCAGGCTGAAATGGATCAGTCTCAAATCGGCTAGGAACACACAACCCAAATGGACATGCATATATTCCGGCGGAGCGGCCCACTTGGATGCAGTAGCCACATCATACAAGGTAATATAACAGATAAAACACTCACAGATCAATCTGAGACGAGTGCTAGGGTTGTTACGGCAAGGTTCATGTGAAAGGTTTGTCTGGTGTCCGGTTGAGTAGTTGACATGGATGGTGACATCATTAACAACATATACAACACATTAATAACAAGATTCATATAATTGCATGTGAATTAGTTCATACACAAACACATAAGTTAAACAACATATATCATTAAGGAAACCGAAGCAGTCCCACTACAATAACAACATATGCATGAAAATGTGTTGGCTCTTATTATATAAAGTGTAAGTTCCAAGCATACAATACATACATGTAAACCTACTAGCCCCATTAGTGAAATGTTACGGACACATCTACCTGCTCCTCGAAAGAGATGTACTAGCTCTGTGTAGTGGAGAAGCCAAGGTGCATTACAATACTGTCGAAGCCTTCTTCAACATAATATTAGTAGAAGCTTGGCTGACCAAAAGCCTTTATAATGAGTTATGAGGGACTATTTATAGCGAAGGGTGGGGTGACCCTTGACATTCCCCTTTGTGACCATTCAACTACCCTCATGACTCTTTACCTACTCTATGATTGTTACATTCACTATTGAGACTTGACTTACACTTGACATGATTCAACATTACAATGCACATGTACCCATGTGAACAATGGCTTGGAGAAGACAAACTAGAAATCATTCGGACTTAGACAACCATAGAAGTCCAACTACTTGACATCCTCATGCCAGGATTTGTAGTCCTTGATAGTGTCAGTGTGTTCTACTATGAGATCCATCTGAAACCTGAACCTTGTCTCCATAGCATCTAGGTACACTTTTCGGGCTCGTCTATCCAACTCGTTTGTGAGCATGCACATCATTGTCTTCAATGTGGCTAGACTAGCAACGTACTTGGGCATGAAGTCTGCACTAATAGGAAAGTCTGCACTAGTGCCGGTGTGCATCAACTTGTTAAATTACGATTCAAGCTCTTGTCAGACCTGCTTCTTTGACTTCACCTCACTGAGAGTCCCAAGTGATGGGATCACATGAGTGTGCACTATAACATCCATGCTTTTGAATACTCGTCCATGGGAACCCTATATGCTAGTGATGAGCTACGGTAGGTCTTCATAGTTCTGAATCTGACATCAGATATGTGTTTGCAGCTCGATCACATTGCTCCTCATCATCTTTGGAAAGTGAAGCGAGGCTCTATTGTACTTCATTATCCATGCTTGCAAGTTATCAATGGCAACATGTATGTTCTTTAAGATGTGTTCTCTTATCACACATCGCTACTGCCATCTGTGGAGATGGACGACTACTTGGTGCACGATACCAAACTTGGAGTACAATGCTCACATAACTGTGTCCAAGGACAATACTTCATCTAGTATTGCCTTCTTCATTTTAGCTCGAGTGGACATTGTCACCGAGTCTCCTCCTTGCTTTTCCACCTGTAGTTCCTTCATCATTCGCTCATTCTCAGCAATGAGGAAACGAACACTTGAGCTAGTGGTTTCAGCATACACTCTAGTTGCATCGGTCAATGAAGTTGGATGCTTGTGCACATCAGTCATGATCACTTGCTCTTCAACTTGTGTGGGGGATGTTTGGTCCTCTGGAGTTGGTACTCTCTGAGACTACACAAATCTGTGATGAGATTTGTCAAAAGGCAATGGTGTACATCTCTGCTTCTAGTTTACCACCAAGGATCTCAGTGCCTCCTTTATCGTTTGAGACTTACTCATGATCATGATGTAATGAAGCAGGTGAGTCGACCTCCTTGTGGTGAGGGATCAGGTCAGTGTCCTATTCCCACACCTGTTGCTCCATGTCTACATCCAACTGTTCAAGTGCCTAATCTATCTCATGAGAAAATTCTTTGCCCTACAATGGTTCATCCTGTTCACCTGATGCTAGCTGTTCAGATGAATCAAATACTTGTATGGGTGTTGCTTCATCTATCTGCATGTGACTCACCCCCTACTGAATCTGCTATTGTTGTGCTTCCTTCTCATGTTGGTGCAGCTCTTGTAATTTCGAAAGTTTCTCCCTGAGCTCATGAAACTCCTTCTCTGCTTCTTCCATTCTCTTCTTATCCCTTTGCCTTCGCATGATTCGCTTGTCGCACTGCTGCCTCTTTACCTGAATAGCCATAACTACTTGTTCTACAAGTTGATCTGTTCGAAACTTGTAACTTTGCTCTTCCTCCATGTGGTCAACAATCTTCCACTTCCCTTTGTCATGCACAAGTATGCTTGGCTCTATTGCCTCTGCTACTGCAACTACTATTGATGCTCTCCATGATGCTACTTCATGCTACTTTGCTAAGCACTCAATGATGAAGTTGACCTATTCATTATGTCTAGAGGAATTTTATAAATACCTACATGAGTCTTCCTTGGCCCAATGAAATGCCCCATGGATCTAGTTGAATTGAACTCTCATGCAGTGATCCTTCACAATGCAATGTGGGTCATATGGGTTGAATCTTCGGAGGTCGAACGGGTACTTATTCATCTATTCTGCTTCAACATCTACTTGCTTGATACTCTAGATCTCATATAACCCAAATTGCAATGGAAGAGTGGGCCAAGGCACCTTCTTATCTCACTGTAGTCTAGCTGTCAATCTTGCTGAGATATGGTATGCTACTTCCTGCATGAAAAGTACGTCCAAGGCAAACTTTGGCAGAACATGTAGAGGCTTCTCCACACTGAAAATTCGGATGAAAGTGTCGGAAAGTGAGGCATACCAATTTCCAATACCTAACAATGCATGCATTTCTTCCTTTAACATCAAGGGTGGATCCGATTCAAATATCAATCTATACACCGGGGTGAAAAAATGGTCAGAAAACCATATGATTACTCCCCTGAAGTTGCATTCAGAAAACAACTTGAAATATGTATTCACAATAGTCTCCATCAGTGACCATGCCTAATCCAATCCCGGGAACTCATGTTACGCACAGAATGCATCTAGGATGTAAATAGATATATAAATCTCTACATGCATACTCTTAGGAAACTATCGAGCCTTCGTGACTTGTTCCTTCAGTTGGTGAGCTAGTATGCCAAACCAGTTGCATGGTCTTCCTTCTCTAGCCAGTCGGTCCAATACGATCACCCAACTCTAAGGAAATTTTTCAGTGCTTTCTTGGCCACCCAATTGACATGCGAATATGACCAAGTATTGGTATGCCTTCCTCAATGTCTTTGTCTTGTAGATCTAGTTTGGTGTCGTACTGAAATGAGTTGGCTCCTTTACCCAATCCTTTAGAATGTGTCTAGAGTTACATATGTTACTGGGTAAATTGAATGGAGGACTCATGATAGTCGCGGGCTCTGACATCTGATACATCTCATCATAATCTCGTGTGCAGAAGGTTGCAATATTCATCCCACTGACACTATTCAAGGTCATCATCTCAGGGTCAGTGTGAGAGACGATCTAGTGAATCACATCTGTGCATGGGAACATGGGGTACCTGCATGCAATCTGGTACAAGCCGGACTTGTGAATGTTCACATAAACCTAATGGTCTTTGAGGCCTTCCCCAAAAGTGCATGTGAATGCTTCATTAACCTCTTGCCACTTCAGTTTGATGTCCTTGTCTAGATATAGCTTTGTATCTTCGTAGATCGGTAGACCAGAAGAAACTTGTTTAGCTACTGCTCCAACTGCAATACCATCAGTGTCTCGAGATCCTATTCTCTTGGAATCCATTGAGACACATGAACACTTGAAAGATCTAGAAACAAGCAACATGTATGGCAAGAAATATGTTAGTTGAAACAAAGAAAATATGGGAAAGGACATAACACATACCTGGGAAACTGATGAGCAAGATTGCACAAATTTTACTAGGAGGCTAGGTGACTGGAAACCAAAACTATGAAAAATGTAGTTTGGGCTATCTGGGAGGTAATACTAGCTACTGGATCAGTGAAATGCACAAGCCATTCAAGCAATTGGCTACTAGGATCGCAAAATGCGCAATTCCAACTTGGAAGGACTGCTAGCCCAGGGACAGATTTGCGTAAATTCTTAGGCCAAGTGGCCACTGTCCTCTAGAAATGCTTAAAATAGTCTTGGAGGCTAGTGTTAGGCAAGAATTCACATTTCTGGAGAGGAAGGTGAGCCTTCCTTCCCCATATTGTGCAATGCGGCCTTGGTGAAGTTAGAGCTTGGGCCAAAGTTGGCCCCACTCACTGACAGGCAACTGAAAGCAACTAAGATAGTAAAATGCATGGTGAAACTAAGTGATAGCAGAATTGATTGATAGTTCTTGCAAAACATAGATTCAACAAATAGATCAACATGCATGTCGGTGAGGTCATTTGTCTGTGGAGAACAGTTTCATGCATGCAACAGTAGTGAGATAGAAACAAAAACTAAAATATAGCTACGACAAGCTAGAATACATGGAAATGACCGAAGGCATTCAAAGTAATCAAGAAAAAAACACTCACACAATCGAATACAAAAAAAGTGACAGAAATCTTGAAAAAGACAAGTTGAGGCCACTTACCCATGAATAGTTGAGCCAGATGTGTCGAAGAGTCTTGGATGTGTTGTGGGATCTTAGAGCTCCAAGATTGATGTGAATGAATGAGCTCTGATGCATTGAATAAATAAGTTTGGTCTCATGACACACATGCCAAAAATATAGGAAAACGCAACACTTGGAGGGAAACTTCTAAAACAACTTTGCATGTAACCCCTGACTACTAAAAATAGCTCCTTGAATCATGCAATGCCTTTTGCATGTTGTCTCTTGATATTCTGGGAATACCAAGTCATGCATGCATGCAAGTCAAGGTTCCTCTGTCTCAAGTGGAACTGTTCAACCAAACTATCCATGCATGCAAGTGCTCAACTGCTTGGGAAAAATGTGCATTCATGGTCGGGAGTTGGGTTGGTTGCTAAGGAGGTTTGCACAATTTATGAGCAGTGCAGCTGACTACTGCCAATATTTGCACAAATCCTAGGCTGAAGACCCTACTACTAGGAAAATTTGTGCAAATCCTACTGGGAGGGTTGTTTGGAAGGATTGCACAATCCTGGAGCCTAGTAGGTTGTCAAAGAGGATTGTGCAATTCCTGGAGGGAAGGCTGGTTGCCCTCCAGAAATGCAAAATTTTTAAGTGGAAGCTACTCAATCTTGTTACCGGGAATAGTGTCCACTTAGAGTTGCTATTCCCACTAAGACTGGTAGCTATCTTAGAAACAAACAAGTTAAAACTACTTTCGTTTTCCTTTATGAAAAATAGACAAGAGGGGAACAGAGGACACCAACCTTTTTCTTGCGTTTGGTTCCTTGCTCGATTCCACTCCTTCTCGATAGATCCTTGCCACTCCTTCTTTGTCTACATAGCTTCAAAGAGCACTTGTGGAATCAAAGCAGCATAATACTATCGAAGAATAGAGTTCTATATTCATAAACAACATAGGACCAAATATGTATTAACCACATAAATTCATATACAATCAAACATACACGAATGTGGAGGAAAACTTGAATAGCTTTATTAATATCAAGAATAGCAAGAGGAATACAACCAATTGTTCTGACCCAACATCATCCTCCAGCAAGAAATCCCTTCTTCACCTCAAGTAAAGCTTAGATCACCCAACACTATGATATTACACCAGAAAACCAACAACACTTCTCTACAAGATACAAGATTCCAGCCCCTGGATCTCTATGATGAGAGATCCATATATAGATGATTGTAGGGGGGTGAATTAGCTTCTGGGATTTTGATTAGTGTCCTCTCTCTGATAGTTCTTGATTCCACTTGGAGTTTGATGATCTCTTACTCATCCCTAGTCAAAATTAGAGAGGCAAGTGTCAGAGGGGAAGTTTCTGGAAGATTCTATGATCTTCCACCTCGCAAACTGTCCATGCCATTTTTCCATTCTCACCCATCACACCCTACAGAGGGGCCATCCAATATGCATCGCACCCTTTACACTAGGAAGGTGATATGCATTGCACCCTCGGCACTAGGCATTCAGTATGGTCCAGTTTTGACCATCTTTTAGCAGTTTTCTATGGAGAACTTGTGGGAGATGATGTAATCAGCTGACCTTGTTCCTTTAGGTAGTGAAGCAACACTTTTAGGGACTTAGGAGCCCTCAATTTATGGACATTTATGATTGGGGTGCAGTGCCCAAAAATGTCTATAACAATTGCCCCCTAAAGCATGAGGTTGTTAATCTTTTGATGTCGGGTGAAATGCTTTACCATGAGGATCCGAAGTCTTTTTGAGCTGGGAGGTGACCTGTAATAAGATACAATAAAATACATTATCTTCATAATATTTTTAATGATATTATTAGCTGAGGTGGGCATTCCCATGCTCAGCTTTATAAATTCATTTTCATGTACATAGGACAGACAACCATCTTTGTAGTAGACTGATGATTCAGACGGAGTCATCATCCTTTGATTTGGATGATCATCTGTTCAACAATGATGTATTTGATGTCTTTATATTCCTAAATATATTGCAGCCCAGAAGGATGAAACTAGATCCGAGGTCTTCAAAACTCGTTCCATATTCACTCAGAGTACAAGTCGATCCATGTGAAAAAATGTTCTGGAGTCGAATATGGAAAGACATCGCCTGATACCAACCAATGATGTAAGTTGTTAACAGGCACGAGAGGAGTCACCAATAATGTCAATGATCCTCAAGGTACTACAGTATAATTCGCGTGGTGTGAAAAAGGGACTTGGTGTCGAACACCATGCAAAATCTTCCGGTCGAAGGCCATTTTTGTAAACATGTCGCCGAAAGTGAGAAACTTTCCATTGAGGCATGCAAGCTTCAAAGTACTGAAAGGGTTTGTCCCTCAGTCAACTTCTTGGATAATGAGCTGATGTCAATAAGAAGTGACCCATCGTAGGAGGGCCTTAATGAATCCCACATATATGACACGGAACGGAGCAAATGATTTTGGAGGTGAAAATGATTTGATGATATAGGGTTCAAGGTGGTGGTCATGAAAGAATGGAGCGTGAATGTATTACAGTGGATGAGACACAGGTGAATTCTCTGAGAAACTTCTCTTGAACATATCGGCGAAATTGATGATGGATTGGTAGTGTTAACCCCAAAGATGGATGGTGTGATGGACCAATGGTGATATGACCAATGAACGGAACAACCCAACCCGACTCGGATGAGGAGAGAAAGTGTCATGTTCAAGAGCGACTTGCTAACAATAAAGTTTCTTCAAGTTTTCTTCCCAATTTTCCCCAGTCATTGCTAACCAGTACCTCTTTATTTTTGTCAATATCGAGGAGGATAACATATGCTTGCTCTATAATTCGCCCTTCGGCGAACCTGTCGCTATGTTTTAATGAGCCTAGCGACAGTTAAACTCCTTCTCATCCATTTGGAAAAGTTTGTCGTTATTAGGTTTTAACGAGTTTAATGACAAAGATAACTCGGTCCTTTTCAATTTTAGAGAGTCTAAAAGGGACGGAAAGGAAAATCTAGTGATTCTTTTTCATCATATAATCCCTTAAGTCCAAAAAAGCGTAAAATAATATGAAAGGGATGAATTTTCAATATTTTTAACGAGTCGAACAAGAAAAGCGCTCGATCTTTTGTGTAATAATCCCTCAAGTCCAAAAAGATTAAAATCTAGAGGAGGGATAGCACTTCCAATGAATTTAATGAGCCGAAGAGGCTAATCGCTCGGCAATCTTTTCATATTTTACGAGTCAGTTGAAAAGAGATTAAAGGAGACTCGTTTTCCGAGGAACGAGTGATGATTTCACGTAGCGGTTGATTCCAGGTAAGGTTTGGAATTTTCCAATCACAACAGTGTCACAAGGATGGCTAACAGAATCACTCTTCGTAGATGTTCCTTGAGGAGTTCATCCCTCCTAGGCTACATCTCCTTATATCAGCTCTAATGGCATGACCCCTTTTCGTTATGCTCAATGTCTAGAAAAATAAGAGTACATAAAGTGCTGAAATGAAATGGTTAGTTTCTCCTTGAACGAAAAAACTTCTGCAAGAGTTATCACTCCATCCACATGTTAACCTATAGTCAAACATGTAAACTTTCAGAAAACATAGGAATATTACACCAAGACTCCATACTCCAACTTCAAAGAGCATCAACAGTACCACAATCCACTTGAAGTGCATCAACAAGTCTCTTCTCCAAAACACATATTAAGAAAAGAGGAATAAAAGCTACAACATGGATGTAATGGTTGTTGTATAAAGCACATGGAGGTTAGAAATCTCTTGTAAGGTATTTTTCATCTTCAAACTCCTCCATAAACTAAATTAACACTCTAGTTGACCATTGCACCCATAGGCTTCAATCTTCTAAAAGCCTATCTAGAATTGCTCCTTGATCCTAAAACATACTCCAATGAGTGCAAAATGTACAAAAATGACTATATAGCCTATTTTTGCATCCAATTTAGTCGAAAACTAGAGAAGTTATGACCTATCCTAGTTTCCCCAATATTCTCTCTACAAATTGCATAAAATTCAATATCATGCTCCAAATTCACTCGCTAAGTGCTCTAACTGAGTGACATTTTCGTCAAAAATTGGGGGGATTTGTAGGACCATTAATTTTTCCATCGAGGCCTAAAAACCAAAATATCAGTCTTATGGGAGCCATGTGCCCAAGGGCTAGCCCCTGACACTAGCCCCCTCCCTCTGGCGGTGAGAGTAACCGTTAGCAGTTTCAAGGAGTATTCACATGTGGACGGTTTGTTTGGTAGTCAGGCGAGTGGTTAGCTTGGTGGTGGTAACCATTGGAGGTTACATTAATTGTTTGCCAAGAGTTCAAATCAAGGGGCATTTACATTCACCCAATCCCCCAACCTTGGCGAAATTAAATAAAAAATATAACCCTCCACCATTATGGTTAAGAAACAATTGATAGGTGCATTGGTAAGTCTTGGAGTTGTGTTATGAGAGGTCATTGTGTCAAGCCTGGCCTCTGCCCTATTTGCCATACAAAATTTTAAAGTGTCATTAGGAGGACACGCGACGGCCTCAGGCTTAGCCAGGTGTTACCTCCACATTGGCCCAAACTAAAACACATGGACCAATAGGACGATGCCAAAGAAAGAAAATATTACAAAAATATTTTAGGAATATTACAAGAATATTCCCCTTACCAGCTGGGCAGTACATATCCCTAGTCATCATCCGTGTCAACCACCTGCAATTTTTTTAACTGTTTGATGAAGTGAACAAATCGTATTTCTAGGAGCATATGATGTCTTTTTCATGCAAAACAAGTTGCACCAGATTCAGGATGACATCATATATGTGGTCATTCAGGTTCCAAATCATTCTGACAAATTTGAATTTTTGGGTAATTTTGAGCTCCTGATCACTCTTCCCCACTGAAAACTTTTGGTCTCCAAAAATTCACTTTCGATTGTTCATCATTTGAAGGTACAGTTCCTTCATTTTTCCAAACATGGTGCAATCGATGATTGTAGTACGTTGACTTGTACTTGTGTTGGCTCTTTCTCAAGCTGAACTTGAAATATAAATTGACCATAGAATTCAAATTCAATTTTCTTCTCGGCTTGTCCATGTCGCTATAGCCATCCACATCAGCATCCTTTCCAAGAAGACTTCCAAGGGGCTCTTTTGCAAAATCTTTATCAAGGATAAAATCCCAAAAAGACTTTGAAAAATGAACCAAAACAAGTTTCACATAGTGAATACTTGTATAAATTGAGTGCTTAACACATTTGTAATATACTAAATGTGCTTCAACTACTCATACAACAATTTTAAAATGCTTTCTTAAACTAAAAATAGAAATGAATTTTACAAGATGGAATAAACTTGACTCCCAAATTTTTCATTCATATTGACTATAAACAAGCCAAACTAGCATAACAATGCCTAAAGAAAACACTGTTGCATATAAGTGATTTGTTTATGAACATCACTTTTACAAATTGACCAACTATGGGGATATGCAACTAGTGAAAAAATAAAGATTTACAAACTTCAGTTGGACAAATAGTCCTCCCATTTCTTACCCAACTAGGTGAATGAACCCTCTATCTGAATGTTTTCTTCTTCTGAAGTTGCTTCAGGGATGGTCGCATCTTGTGCCACTTTTTCTTTTGTCGCTTCCTCTTCTGGTGATTGCATAATTTGCTTGCCCTTGCTAGGATGAAGTTGTGGAAACAATTTCCCACACTTCTCGACCCATTGCCCATCGATGTTGCAATGAGTGCAAAAGTTCTTTTTAGCTTCTCTTGGCTCACATGTCTCTAACCTTGGATGAGATTTTGTATTTTAGGTCTCAATTCCATTAGACATAAACATCTTCTTGATGATTTATTTACTTTTATCGCACTTATCTACACAATGGTTAGAGGAAAGGAGAAAGGTGCATGGAAACACATTTATCAACATTTTATTCAAATCAGCATTTTGTTTTCCATTATGAAAAACATTTCAATTAATAGGAGGATTATACATCTTTCTGTTGTCCTTTGGCTTACACTTCTTGCGTGGGGAACTTGCATGGCAAGAAGAACTTGGTTTTGTTTCTTCTTCAACTTGTTCTTCTCTCTTTGGAGATGTTTTGCACTTCAAGTCCTCCTTATTCTTGAGGAACCAAGCAAGTACCAATTCTGGATCAAATCCCAACATCTTTCCTTCTCATGTCCTCTTTTATCGAAAAAGGAACATGATACCCACGAGATGTCACTAGAAGACCATCCTTATTTTGCAACATAGCCTAAGCCTTCATATTTAGGCCTCTCCTTTTCCTAAATTGGATTTTTAATGCCATGATGGTTCACTCTAGGGCCTACTCCCTTGCAACCCATCTTGGTCAAGAGCTTGGATCCAATGCCTTTACGATGTTTTTCAAAGGCTGCAAATGAATTTACATCAACATTTTCATGTAAAGAAGAAGCATGTAAATTATTACCATTTTCCTCATCTTTTGATTGACATATAAATATATTTTCAAACTCTCTTTTGATTCTAGATGTGTCTGCTTGGTCTCTTTGGCTCTCTTCTTTCAACTCCTTGAATTTGGGTGCTGATAGAACCTCATCCTCCACATCATGTGGAAAAAAGGTACAAACATGTTCATCTACCTTCTCTTAGGGACTTTCTACACTAGCATCTTGCATAAGAGTTGTATAAAATCATGAATATTGTGGGGAAGATTGTGGTTTATCACCATTCTCGTTACCTTCTTCCCTTGGAGAACATTCTCCTCTTGGAGGTCTACATCTTTCACCTTGCAATTTGGTATTCCTCTCTTCATAGAGGACTTCCACCATTTCTTCTATGTCTAAGAAATCCTCTCTAGAAGCCTTCACATCCTCTGACATTCTTGCAGACTCTCCTCCTTCGGACATGCTTTGTTTGAATCTTCTACTACAACTTGAGGTAAAACTGGTCGTAGAGATTGTAACAATCTTGCTCTCCTTTCCAAAACCTTCACCTCACTTCAGATTTAAAACACATTCACTAGCAAAAAATAGTCAATTCCTCCTTGGACAAAGAAAACCAGTGTTGTGATACCAACTTGATCGAAATTCAAAATATTATTTTTCTATGCAAAGATCCTCAACATAATACAAAAGTGTGCTTAAGGTTTGTACTCCAAAATAGCAAGTAAAAACATGAGTTTTTATTTGTGTTTTCTTAAGTTAATTTCATGAAATAATTTAAACATGAAATAAAGACACTAAATGGAAGCATGCATCAATTAGTAATACACCAGCCATTGTTAAAGGAGTCCACCCCTCCTAGGCTACATCTCCTTCGATCAACTCTAATGGCATGACCCCTTCTCATTATACTCAATATCTAGAAAAAAGAGAGTACATAAAGTGTTGAAATGGAATGGTTAGTTTCTCCTTCAAATAAACAACTTCTGCAAGAGTTATCACTCCACACACATGTCAACCTATAGTCAAAAATGTAAAATTTCATCAAATATAGGCATCTTACACCAAGACCCCATACTCCAACTTCAAAGAGCATAAACAGTACCACAATCCACTTGAAGTACATCAACAAGTCTCTTCCCCAAAACACATATATAGAAAAGAGGAATAAAAGTTATAGCACTGGTGTAATGGCCATTGCAAAAAGCACATGGAGGTTGGAAATCCCTTATAAGGTCATCTTCATCTTCAAACTCCTCCATAAACTTAATCAACACTCTGGTTGACCATGGCACCCATAGGCTTCAATTTACCAAAATACTATATAGAAGTGCTCCTTTGATCCTAAAACCTACTCCAATGAGTACAAAATATCCAAAAATGGTTATCTAACCTCTTTTTGCATCCAATTTGGCCAAAAAATGGAGAAGTTATGACCTCTCCTAGTTTCTCCAATATTCACTCTAAAAATTGCACAAACTCTAGCATCATCCTACAAATTCACCCACCAAGCACTCTAACTAAGTGACATTTTCGCCGAAAATTGAGCAGATTTGTAGGACCATTAATTTTTCCTTCAAGGCCTAAAAACCTAAAGATCGGTCTTATGGGGGTCATGCGCCCACGGGCTAGCCCCGGTCACTGGCCCCCTCCTTCCAGCAGTCACAGTAACCGTTAGGAGTTTGAAGGAGAGTTCACATGCAGATGGTTTGTCTGGCAGTCAGGCTACTATTTAGCTTCAGGGTGGTAATTGTTGGCAATTACGTTAATTGTTTGTCGAGTGTTTACTTGGGTGGGGGGCAGTTAAGTCTGCTTGAGCCCCCCAACCTTGGCGAAATTAAACAAAAAATATAACCTAACACCCTTATCGTTAAGAAACAGCTTGTGTGTGTGTTCATAAGTCTTGGTGCTATTCTATGGGAGGCTGTGGGGTCGAGCTCGACCTCCACCCTGTCTGGCATACAAAATTTTAAAGTGTCATTAGGAGGACACGTGGTGGCCTCAGGCTTTGCCACATTTCACCTCCTAATTGGCCCAAACAAAAACACATGGACTAATAGTATGATGCGAAAAAAAATATTCGAAGAATATTCCCCTTCCCACCTAGGTAGTATGGATGCCTAGTCAGCATCCCTTTCAGGCACCTACAATAGATCATGTTTATAGGAGAATATGGTGTCCATTTTGAATGAAACAAGTTGCACCAAATTGAGGAAGATGAGATCTATAGAGTTGTTTAGGTTCGACATCATTATGACAACTTTGATTTTTTGGCAAATTTTGAGCTCCTAATCATCAGGGGGTGGATCTGGATGACGTTTTTCTAGGAAATTCACAGGAGATGAAACTAGCAGCTCAAATGAAGAGTGACTCTGGACTGATGAAGAAGTCCCGAGGCTACATTGTTAGCTCTATCATCGATGCATTTATGTGGTTTGTTGTGTCTATTTAGGCAGAGAAGATTATAAGTGTCACAGAGATGAAGTGCCGGCCCATGTTGTCTCCTTAGCTGCATAGTGTAGCAAAGGGGTCCAATTCAACTAGGTGGGATACTTATGTCAAGAATTCCTAGATGATTTCCACAAAGCACATAAGGAAGGAAAGGCATTTCATTATGCATGACTAGTAATTCTAAATGCATTAGTATCTTGGAGAGAACCGAAGGAATCATAGTTCCCCAAGGTGGACCCGGATGTGTGTGAAGCTGCACGATATGCCTCGTTGTGGCCATACAAAGATCCTATAGGGGCCATGGAGAATAAAATGATTTTGGTTCTATTCGAAATGGACTTGTGCATGGTAATTAACAAACGATGATGGTTATCACTTGCCCTATTTTCTCAATATCGCGATATTGCACAACTCAAGGCCTATTTTCACAATGTATATATATGTGGCAAGAAGGACTTGATGGAAGGTTGGAATGTGCTGCCATATCTAGTAGAAGGTTGGAATGTGCTGCCATATCTAGTAGAAGAGGAAAATATTTTGGCTATTATTAGTAAGTGTTTGAGCGATTGTCTCACCCTTACCAACATGACGAAAACAATAGGAATAAGCAAGACCATTGCAGAGACAAATTCTGAGAAGAAAGATCCAAAGAAAGACCCAAATAAAGATTCGAGGAAGGTCACAATTGACCTTGAGGAACCCGCTATGTCGAAGACAAAGTGCACAGTCAATGCAGAAATTATTGAGGAGGAAGAGGGTGGCACAAGCCATTTTGTGGGCATGGAGGAATTTGAGTCTCCATTCATTATGAGGAAGTGGAAAAAGCAGAGTGCTAGCAGTGTGCAAAAGAAACAAAAGTAAGACAAGTGCTCCAGTGCCAATCTACTCGCCCTCATGGAGGGGGAGTTTGATGAAATTGGAGATGTCGTCAGATA
Source organism: Pinus taeda (assembly GCA_000404065.3). Lineage (NCBI taxonomy): Eukaryota > Viridiplantae > Streptophyta > Pinopsida > Pinales > Pinaceae > Pinus > Pinus taeda. The sequence goes on along the minus strand of APFE030145732.1, from coordinate 10,541 downwards.
TGTGACCAAAGATATTTAGGGACACATCAAAGATCAATACCAATTAATATTGATGAAGGTCCAATAGGTCCTTAAGGAATCGTAGGTACAAACAACCATTATACAAGCATGCCTCGGTCAAGCAAGCATAGGTCAAGAAAGCTTGAATCAAGCTAGAGAGATAGCCTCAACCACAAAGCTTACCATAGACCTTCGAGTAGTGCAGTTACCGAAGGGATCATTTCATGTTGAGACTTCAGTGGACAGGACACACCTATTGCATTTCAGGAACTTGAGAATTAACCTTGCAATGCTCCACATTCAATGATTTCATGAGTTGTATCAAGGAGTATTGGATGAACTCAAGGTCAATGAACAATGGACATTACTGGTTATCAGGGAAGTTAAGACAAATAACCAGAAAATGTTCAAGGAAAAGGCACAGGCACCAAAAGAATGAGAAGAGGTAATTGTGCGTAGTCAACAACTAAAACCAGCAATAGTGCGGGTATGCAGTGATCATCCCAAGCTCCAGATTCCAGCAAAGGCAGTTTCAACTAAGAAATTATAGAAGCTGGCGTCCATAGTGAAACAATCTAAGGCCAATGTGGGAAAGGTGTGGCTTGAGCTGCATATGCATATTTTATAGCTTTAGATGAAGCTGCAACCTACCAACCCTCCAAAAGTCCGAGAGCACCACGAGGCTACTATCATAGCTGATTTGGAAGTTCTTACCATTGTAGTTAACGACTGTAATTTTTTTTTTGAAAGTATGTAAGAAATGTTGGCCTCACTATAGGAGGACCTACATCTATAGAAAATTGAAGCTGACATCTGAGAGAGGAAACTACAGTTTGATGAAATTAGTGCAATAGCATGGACCTTAACACCTATGCAGATGTTCGTTAGACTCCAAAAGGAGAAAACCATATAGACTCAGATCGAAGAGCTGCGTCAAAAGGCCTCTATCATTTCAGCAATGATGCATCCATGGGCCGATGAAGGAAGCCAACTATCGCAGGATGTCTAGAGAAAATTAAAATCCCTTCAGTAGATGTAGATGGTGATGAGCTTAGCAGTCGCAGGGCCAACCATAGAGAAGTTGGTTGAAGAGGTTTGATAGGCCACCGCGTAGTGTACAACAGAACTTCAAACCTTGAAATCAGAGTTCAGTGGCCTCAAATCACATGTCAAGGACATACCAACAAAGTGACTCAAGATGAGTCATATCTTTGTGTTGGGGGCCTGTTAGGATAGGGTCCCCCAAGGTTAAGTTCTGCTAAGTCTTAAGTCAAATTTTGATAAGATATTGTAAAGACTCCTCATTTTGAGGAGTAGAGTGTGATTAGTGCAAGTTTTTAAGAGTCAAAGGGGATTTTAGGCAAGTCAAAGCCCATTATTTTGTAAAGAGTTGAGTTTTGTTAAGCTCTGCTGATGGTTCACAGACCATGGTAATGTAATTAAAATACTATAAAAGGGAGTCATTGAGGAGTCATTAAGTAGTCAAGTTAATAAATTTCAATGTTATGATTGATGCTTAGAGTCTGAATTGTTCTTTTCTATAATCAGGCACAGGGGAAATCTCTTGTTGCTATGTGCGCGGAGACCTTGGTAAGTCCACAACTGAGTGCACAGGACCTTGCAGCTTTATGTAGGGTTTGAAAAGTATATGTATTGAAGATATGGAATAATAAAGAGTATTTGAGGAAATTATGTGTCGAAACTGTATAATTATATGTTTTTTGTATTTATTCTTAGTTGAATACCATTTATCTATAATATTGTCTTAATTACACCATGAAGGTCTAGATTTATTGTTATATGTTATTTTATGCATGATTAGACACTTACACGAAGCTCATAACTCTATTTAATTGGAAATTGCTTTAGGTTTGGGGATTTTGAGGATTAGGGTTCGCGAAGATCAGATCAAGCCTTAAACTAAAGAAACACCTTTCCCCCACATCGCATAGCCTTTTGGATGAAAAAACCTAGTTCTAGCATCCCCCAATATTGCCCTTAGTGAGGTTGCAGCTTGCACCAAGAATGTTGTTTTCGAAAGGGTCAGTAGTGTAGGGTTTTGTTGGTTAGCACAACTAACTCTGAACCTGGGTCCAAGCCCCCTCAAGCCAAAAATACCCTGACCTCATTGGGGACATGCACTAAAAAACAAAGAATGAGCATAATAATTTGATACCACTCATCCATATTTATGAAGGAATGAAATGTAATACAAATATAAATAGAAACACAGAGATTGAATGAAAACAAAACTTCAATTCATTGATAACAAAGTACTAAAAATTGTTTACATGCAGAATGGAAATAAACTAGCTCAAGCGATGGTAGCTTATCTTTGAGAAGAGATGTGGAAGCAAAGTTCCTTCTAAACTATGTTCTAATGAGGCTTGAAGACCTACTTAATATTGAGAATCAATGGGAAACCCTAAAAATCCAAAACCCTAACCCTAAGAGATGAAGAGCTAAAATCCTGTGGGCCCATTGGGATAAATTGTTACATCAACTTCCCAAGGTCATAACTTTGGCATACAATATTTATTTGACGCGTATGATACTTCTTTAAAAATATCCATCCAAGGACTACAATTTTTTATGGCAAACCCTACTATAAGTAATTAGTTTGCCTATTTTCCATTAAACCATGGTTTAGGGCCTTAAAATGGCTCTAGAAGTTAAGGACCTACAAAACTACCAAAAATTGTAAATTGTGCTACAATTAAGGAAACTAAAAGAAACAATGGTGGGGGTCCAAGTGGAATAGGTAGGTGGCCACCAATATCCACCTAGTTCAAGTGTGCAAAGATTTCATTTCAGGTTTGAAACTACTATAAATTCAAGAGAAAGATAGGGAAAGTTAATGGTGAAAGTGGATTTAGGGATGATGGAGATGGATTTCAAAGACAATGAGGAAGCAAGGCCACCTCTAAAATCATAGGAACAATTTATACTATAGGAGGATGAGTTTATCTCCTTAAATGTGTAGGTTCTCGAACCAATACAGATAGGATAAGGACATAGTGTCTTGGAATGAGGCACAAGTGTGTGTTTGGGGTCTGCTAGAGAAATTTTTGAAGTTCTAGGATTGTACACAGAAAGGGACAAGATAAGGACAATGTGAAGAGGTGCACGTAGAAGAGGCAAGCGTGTATGAAAATAGTAAGCATGAAAAATTGTGTAGTCATTCATGAAGTGGTCACAAAGGAATGGCATGGTGTCAAAATATCAATTTGAATCCAAAAATGACTCAAAATATATATTGGTAAAGAATGGTAAAATGCATAATACCTTTGGGTAAAGTGTTTTCACTAAGAAAACTCTTAAGTGGATTTTATCATGTAATGATGTATAAAATAGGGAGAGTTGATTCATCTAGGGTTTTGATTCTAGTCTTGGGTTTTGTATAGGAGAACCCTTAGCTCGCTTTTAGAGTCTATTAGGTTTTTTTTTAGCATTACATTGAATCTATGATTCCAGTAGGCTAGTGAGCCATCAATGATATGTGAAACTGGGAATTTTGATGTATTCTAAAATAATGAGCTAATTGAAGGAGGAATTGGTAAATTCCTATGGTTTTCTTATTGATTTATTTCTTTATTTTATTTACCCTTTAATTACTATCACTTTAGATGTTATAATGTTTATGTGAATTTTTGTGTTTAAAATGATAATGTTACAAGGGAGAAATGTGGGCTCTATTATTGGGTTTCGGAGTCCCTTTTATTTTTCGTTCATTCTTTCTTTGTTATGTTGAATTTTGGTGTATATAATTCTCTATGTATGTGTTGTTCAAGGGTGATAAAACCAATGAATAAATGTTGAAAGCTGAAATGTTGTGATAAATTGGTGTCATTATAATCTCATCCCATTCCCAACTGCAAAAACCTAGTCCTCGTAGCTCCCCCTAAGGTTCCTTAGGTGAAACTTCACTTATTTTACAGGAGTTTTCAAAAGGGCCAATCCCATTAGGTACTTTGTTGTAAATTATGCACACAACAAACCCAAGTCATACATGACAGTCAAAAAGTGCCAACATGCATTAAGGTCAACAAGTCTAATAATGAAGAACGGTCTCTCGTATTGACTCAAGGTAGGAAAAATAGGTTATGACATTGATATATATCATACTATTGAGAATTCATTAATAATGATGAGTTCTTTCTCTAATGGTTATTCAATACAAATCTCTTGAACATTAGCCCAATCTATTGCTCAAAATTTTGAGCATCAAAGAATTTAAGTAGCATTATATCCTCCACATCTCTTAATTAACCCTGTGTAAATCATGCACATCCCTTTCCTTTCTCGTTTCATTCTGATAATTATTATTTGGATGCCTATTCACATTGAATTAACATTTATCAATAATTTTGGTTCCATTTTTACTCAAATTTCCCAATAATTTGCGAAGTTCACCCAAATATGAATATTTTTTCCTATACCTGTTTTTTCAACTTCATAATACGACCCTAATACTAATAATTTTTGTGCCTATATGACTCACTTTATATTGAATTCAACTATAGGTAGGATAACCCACCACATAATATTTGATCCTAGACATTTTCTTCACATTATGCCCTTGAAGTTTTTTTGTTAAGAACCTCATATGTGACCTAAATATTTTTCCATTGCCTATTACACTCTAGCCCATCTATCCTGATAATTATAATTTTCAATCCAATACCACATTTTAGTTCAAATATATTTCAAATAAGGCACAATACTATAGAACTTTTACTCCACCTAGCTAAATTTTGTATTTTTCTCTTTAATTGCTTCATAAAAATTGTAATACCATACTAGATTATGCACAATAAATCTCTAAAACAACTCTCTAATATTTAATTATCTATTATAATATATGTGAATCATCCTAATTACCAAAATAGATCCAATTTTTCCCATAAGGTACTCCCAGTACCATAATTTTGGATTTCTCATACATGCCCAATGCATTAAATCATGCAATGCATCATATAAACAACCATGGAAACACAAATAAAAATGAAAAAAATGCATAGAATTCATCATCAAAATGTAAGCATAATATTGCACACAACATAGGCTTATACAACATATTTAATAACACTTATCTTTTCAATGAAACCCCCAACTAGCAATATACCTTAGAGATACCCCCAAATATAGAACACATTGGCAGGGAAAATTTTAAGAACCCCCCCTAAATTTACATGTATAATAAATGGGCGAATCTCCATGGTATATAGGAAAAATGGAAGGCGGTTTTATCAATAATATGATATGTATATATAATTTTTTGGCAAATCTCTCACCAGGCATGGCGAATATTTTACTCAATTATAAAATCTTGTGTTTATTGAATACACAATGAAATCATTGCATTTCTTTAAAATATCTTTTGAAATCAAAATTACCAAAATTACATATCAATAATCTAGTGGGTGTAAGATAAAATTCATCTGTGGGTGTAAGATAAAATTCACCTGTGCCATTCACAGAAAGCATGAGAAAACCTAATACTATATATAAAACCAAGAAAAATTCAAATTCATCACTTCTATGTTCCTATTTGTAATTAGAAAAATTACCCAAATTACAATCTGTTTACTCCACTTCTAGGGACCTCGTAACCACCTTGCCAATACACAAGCATGTTCCCGTTTGCAATTAGAAAAATTACCCAAATTACAATCTGTTTACTCCAGCATATGTTGGAAAGTTATAGAAGAATGACTAGTGCAATCAATCCATTCCTTTTAGCCCTGGATTTGTTTCAGTTTAAAACAGAAGTATACAAATATACTTGTCCAATGTCTATGCTTTAACCATTCACCTTAAGATGTTTTTACAATATAATTTCCTAAGTCTATTTAATATCTTCATTATCATAAAAACCAACCTATATCCATCTTAACTCCACATCTACCACTCTTAGGGGGATGAAATCTATTTATCCCTCTGAGCACTTGGTAGACTCAGAATTAAGATGGATCTAAGATAGAATTTCCCCTTTAAATAGTCTATGCTCACATGAATACCATGGGTCAATACCATGGGTTATCATAAACCTAGACGTTAACCATCATCATCATAATGATATAATTTATTCAGTTCTATTTTTTATTGGTATTAGTTTGCTTTTGACAAAATATTTATGATACTTATCTATAATTTATTAGTAGCAATTCAATTTTTATTATTTAATACTATTATTGTAATTTATTTATTTATAAAAGTGATTAGTTGAGGTTGCGTTGTTTAGTAACTTCTATTTCTATTAATTACTATTTTTCGTTTTTATTTTTATTCCTTTTATTTAACTTTTAGATTTTTAATATTATTTTTATTGTTCATATAATAATATTTTCACATATATTTCACATTTAAAATGAGTAATTATAATATTTAAAACCATTTTAATAAATTTAATTATAGATGATTATTATATATTATATATATATATATAATATATATATATATATATAATAAAACACATAAATGAAGTGTGTATTATTAATAGAAATATAATAGTTATTATATTTTTTTTTAATTTTTTAGTGATGAATCAACAATATAATATTTATTAATTGTTTTTATTTTTTTTTTATAAAATTTTAATCTTTATTATTTTTTATTTTAATTAAATTATATTAAATACTAACTACTCTATAAACTTTATTATATTAATAATTAAACAATTCAAAGTGTCACCAACCTTTAGCCAATAATAAAAGTGTGACTGTACATTTAAGATTAAATAAAAATTAGTTGAGATATGAAGTAGAGCACAGGTTGAAACAGCGAAAGCACGCTTTGTTTGATTTTAGCATATTTATTGTTAATTTGTTTAATGTTAATTTTGTGGTCAAACTTGTGTGGTAGACACTGTTGTCATAAATAATCTTATTTAACATATTTGTCATTTAGTTTCGAACTTGTAAAATATTCGTTTTGTTTTGGAATGAATTTATATATATTTTATTTTTTATAATTTTGATGTGGATTTTAATTTTTTACCTATTAAATTTTTAAAATTATTTTTCAAAGATTTTTTTTAAAAAAGTGAAAATATTTAAAAATAGTGGAAATTATTTTTTATTAATATAATAAAATACATATTTTTAAAACATCTTTGAATTATTTATTATATTTGTATCTGTCCAAAGGTAAACAGATATTTTGTCGTAAAAAATTTGACTTTTCAATTATTTTGAAATTTCTAATATTTTAATTTTACAATTGGTTAATATTAAAGAAATAATTAATTTTACGAGGTTTTAATATATTTGTGGGAACAATAATTTATTAAAAAAACATAAAATTCCATATTAACTAGTGTCATAAAAATACACTATTAAATCTTAATTTATGACAAATAAATCTATTTAAAAGTACACTTATCAAAACTTAATATTTATAAAAAAAATTATTTAAAAAAAACTCTTAACAAACAAATATCATAAAAAATATAGATCTGAATATTTATGAATCTGAATATTTATAAATTATTTAATTCTCTATTTGTCACTTCAAAATTTTAATATTTATAAATTATTTAATTCTCTTTCATTTATTGTTTGTTCATTAATCTTTTGGATATAAATACGGGTGTTTGAAAAGTTTAAAACGCGATGATAACTTATCTTTTCCAAAGAATGAATTGTCCTTCCAAAATTTATTTGTTGGTGATGGTCGTTCTTGATGGATAAATATTTGCTAGTGATGGTCGTTCTTGATGGATAAATCATGTTCTTCACGCATGCATTCTTGCATTCTTAATTAATTTAAACATTTGATTGGATTTGATTATGTAATTAATTTTAAAGCTTGAAGAAATTACATTTAAACTCTCTTCATGCAAGATAGATTTAGAAATTAATATGGATATGTCATAGTTATTAATACAAACATATTAGTTTACACAAATTCTAGATATTATTCTTGAAATTTAATAAGAAAATTAACAACTTTAATTATTTCCACCAAAATACTATAGAAGAAAGAAGAGAAATTATTTGAACATCCACGAGGCTAAAGATAGCCTATGGGACAGATTGCTTCTTCATTTGCTTGATGTATTCGGCCCTTTTTCTGTGAAGCTTCACAATAAATGCTCCTAGCTTCTTAACAAACCCCTTGCTAAATAGGTTATCCCAAGAGCTCGCCGCCAGCGTATCTGCATAACTTTCCATGTTGTCTTTGAAGGCCTCACATTCTAAAATGAAATGTTTTTATGTTTCCACTTCTCCGGAAGAACAAAAAATGCATACCCTTTCCTCCGACACTTCCTTTGGCCTTTTCCAGCATCCTGTTTCACAACGGAGTTGATGAGAATTAGTCCTTAATTGAGCAATAAGATTTTTGGCTTTCCAAGAGATATTGGCCCCTATGTATGCTTTTGGTTGATGATTATGAGTGAGATTAAACACTTTAATATAGTAATTTTTCTTTCTTCCTAGCTCCTTATCCCAATTACGTTTGTGGAACTTTTCCATAAGAAAAGCTTTTATCTCTTTGTTGTTTATGGGACATGCGTTCAAGCAAATACCCCATTTACTAAACCATTTGCTATTTTGCTGCATCCAAGTTTTTTTGCTCTTGTACAATCTATCATTAAAGACAACCTTAGGCCATCTACCCTCTTCCATTTGCTCAATTTTTTTTAAATACCTTATGACTCGTACCATAGCAATTGCTTCAATAGGAGCAGTCCCTGTTTCACTTAACAAGATATCATAAGGAACTGCACTTTTAATCTTAAATTTGTTTATAATCAAACACTTCTGAATTTTCTCAATTTGTTTCCACTGCATGTTGGAGGTACTGCTAGCCCACAATTCACAACCATAGAGAATCACCAAAATCACTAGAAGCCCAAAAAGAGTTTGAGTGATCTTCCAGTCCCATAACTCTGCCTCTCTACACCTATTTTGAAAAGCATAAAATGCTTTCCAACCCCCCAAAGTTCTTTTCTTTCTACAACCATTCCAGCTTAGATTTTTGTTGAAGTCAATTCCGAGTTATTTGTAATCCGCAACTTCTTCTAGAATGTTGCCTTCAAAGTAGAACTTATGCTGGTTATGTTTTCTTTTCTTAGAGAAAACAATTACTTTCGTTTTGCTGATATTGACTTGCATCCCCACACTTCTACAAAAATGCTCAAGGGATAGTAAGTGCTCTTGCAAACCAAGAGCCAATTTAGCAATCAGAATAAGGTCATCTTCATACAAAAGAAGCCTTATAACAAACTTGCACAAATAGATACCATCACCCCCTTGTGAATTTAACCACTCCTCAAGCTTGTCGATATATAAACCAAAAAGGGTAGGAGATAGTGGGCAACCTTGCTTGACCCCGATATCGCTTCTAAAACTTTTAGAAATGCCTACTGAAGTTCTAATTTTGACTTTCACGTCTTCATACAGCCTATGCATAGCTGCTCTCAAATGTTTAGGAACCCCAAGTTCCTCCATTCTCTACCAAAGTTTATCCCTAAGAACCGAGTCAAATGCTTTTCTAAAATCAACAAAGCAATAAAACACTTCTTCCTTTTTCTCCCAAACTTTTTCAATGATGTGCCTTAAAGTTATGGAATGATCAACTGTGGAATGCTTAGGTCTAAAACCTGCTTTCCCTTTAGCACACTTATCTCTTTCTTATGCCCACTTGCTAATTTTGTTTTCTAACATGCTTCCAAATAGCTTTGCAAACAAAGGGTTTGTTACGCAGTAATTTATCACCGTTGGTCACCGTCCTTGTTACCCTTGCTTTCGCACATTGGAGGACACATTTATGGACCTGTGACTAGTGACACAACTTAAAAACACTTGCATTAGATTCTCCTGAGTATGAACTCCAAACTCCCTGAAGACACCTTTTGCAGATTAGCCCTAAAAAGTGCCATTTTTCCATTAGCGCGGGTCCAGAGAGTCTTACTCGCGCCATTGGCTCAGTTCCTCCAAAGAGGGCGCGCCCATGGACGCTCTGTCATAGAGAAAAGCCCGCGCCACCTAAATTTGGTTATGATTTTTAGCCAGCGCGCACTGAAGTGTTTTTGCCTTCTTTGTTCATGCAGTTCTCTGGGGAAAAATCTCATGGAAGTGGTCGAGTGTCATCATTTTATCCATGACAACCAAGTTCAGTGGCTATTCTGGGACAATGCTAAATCTTCAGTAGGTGTCCAGATACAATGCATACTTCCTCCTCCTCCATCTATAAATGACTGTCACCCTACATTAAACCAACTAGTTTTGCTAGAGCTAATGTGAGTGCTGAGATTATGCTGGATTGATAGTGAGAGTTGAGGATTATAGAGGGGTTATGCTGGCAAAATATTGAGAGAGAAGAGGTCACTTTGCAAGGCGTATTTAGCTGCTGACCCAGTCAGAGGAGGTTCAACGTCAGAACCCTTTGGTTGTAATCTTTCTTTGTTTTTACTGATTAATGAACGACTATCATTATGGTTCCACTCATGTGTCTTTTAATGGTATTTGAGTTATATCTTGTCTGACCGATATATAATTGCATATACTGGATTTTACGCTTGTGTTTGTATCGTT
>APFE030145730.1:61424-76218 GCA_000404065.3 Pinus taeda | reverse complement strand
AAACCTTTATAGGGTAAACATGTTAGGTATGTTTTGAGATTACACTAGGCTAATACAAGTGTTCAAAGTGTTCACATTATGACCAATGCTCGGCTTAAACAAAGGATGAGTAAGCTATTCCAGTAATTAGTCACACATAGTACCTGATATGAAACCATTTCCTGTTATGGTATATGGAATATAAGCATATCCATAATTATAAATACTTGTTACTCTCATTGAAACGGGTTACTTGTTCCAATATCATGAAGTGTAAGCATTCCCATAACTAACCTATGATACTAGTTCCCTTAATCAGAGAGATCAACCCACATCATGAAAGGGTAAGTGCTCACAATCTCCTGGTTGATAAGCGAAGAGGTGTAGTAAAAATAGCAGATCTTGGCCTCGGAAGAGCATTTACAGTTCCTATTGAGAAATATACACATGAGGTGAGTGCTTTAACTGCATTTTCCACATTTGCTACTGGTTTTTGTAGAAATTTTGTCCTTGCTGATTTTAGAGACAGTTTGGTTGTGGTTTCTTGGTGAATAATATCTAATTTTTAGCACTAAGGTTAGAGGTTTCGGGTGTTCAACTTCTTGTTGGATGATTTGGCCTTTTAGGATCAACCCTTTGTAGAGCATGTGAGACTCACATTTTCTGTATTCATATTTTGGGGAATAGTCCACATTTGCTTCTGGGTTTTGTAGGAAATGATCAGACTGCAAGCCCTGTTTATATTTAGCACCATTATATCAGAAAAAAGCACAAGACATTAACACCGAAAATCTACAACATCATTTCCGTATGTTCTGAGTCTCACATTAGATGCAAGCTTTGGAGATGGCAACCAAAACCAAGCTGCCATTAGAATCCACTTTTCTTAATTTTAAACTTCTTGTCACACCAAAGCCAAGGCTCTCAGCTAGCATTAAATGGTGTCCATACACCATAATATGTAGCTCAAAAAAGTTAAAAAGGAAAGAAACATCAACAATAATTGAGTTATTTTTGTTATAAAAAACACCAAGGGTAAGTTCCAAAAACAAAATGCCAGAAAGGTTACAACATAATGCTAGAAAGGTTACGACATAACTGCTCTGAAGAGTGGTACTCAAAGCAGGCAATAAATTATACCTTCAAGATTTTTAGGTTAACATTTGACAAAAACAAAGAGACACAACAACATCCCATGGCTTAATTGACAAAACCCAAACTTGTCTCCAAATTTAACAAAAATTCCAATAAACCAGGTGAGGTGTTGAGAAACACATGGTGAGGTGTTGAAAAACACTTCAGAAAATGGCTGGTAGGATTAAAATCCTACCAGATAGAAGCCATAAGTTTAGAGCTCGCCGAAGCCATAAGTCCAGAGCTCGCCACACATTCGGCGGACCTTCTCCAGCACTCGCCGGACCTGCCACACATACAACAAGCGGGAAAAATTAGCAAATGAGCAAATGGAGAAAAAAAAAACCCAAAAAACCACACAAATACATGCAAAACCTGCAATTACCTGTAAATTGGTACTGGCTCCTCCCCAAACAGCAAATAGCACAAATTAAACAACCACACAGGAAACCCTAAACCACCGACAGTCCAGACTGAACAACAATTGCAGGCGGACATGAGCTCAACCATGGATTCGTGCAAGCAAGCAATGGCGGACATGAGCTCAACCATGGCGGACATCATGCGCAGGTAATGGAGCCCTCCCGTGCCATCGTCGGCGGAGGGCTTCGAACAAACACCAGACTCGAACAGAAAACCCACAGGTGGAGAACACATTGCAGCGTAAAGGCGGAAACGAACGGGCGGGAGGTCAGCAGGTGAGGTTTTAATGGTTGACACGCTGCAGAATAGGTGGCTCTCCAATGTGGACGCGTGTCGTACACCGCTGCGTGTCGTCCACGTGCTTGTTCATAAGGTGGAGGGGAGGGCGCACAGGTAATGGCGTCCCTCCCCTATATGAGTTTGGAACTTCGAACCTCGTGACTTTTTAAAACCCGCATCAGTAGGTCTCGTGACTTTCAACCATATAAAAAATTGTTGAACGATGTTTTGAGTCATGGCTCAGCTCAACAGTCAACTATCGTTGATGCACATGGTCACACCACGTGAAATTCGCCTGCGCACTCCCGATAGATTAAAAAAAAACAAAAATTGCGCAATTAACTGAATTTAAATGAAAATTGAGCGGTTTTATGTACTCAGTGTGAAGTTTGTGAGGTTTTTAATAATTTGATAAATTTGCAATGCAATTAGAAAAAAAAAACGATGGTCTTTTCATCTTGGCTCTTTTTTCATTGGCTTTGTAGGCACCACATATCTTATGATCCTTTCTTAACTCTGATACCAATTTGTTGGAAAGGCAGAGAAGATAAAACATAAAATTCACCCAAAACAAATGAGTTGCGGCTCTTTTATTGATCACACAAAACTTGATTCTTACAAGGAATTATTGATCACACAAAACTTGATTATTACAATGAACCCGGTGAAAGGTATTTAATACCCAAAACACACAAGATGCGACTCTTTTATTGATCACACAAAACTTGATTCTTACAATGAACTTGGTGAAGGGTATTTAATCTTTTTGACTAACGAACGCCTAAAATATCTTGACATGCAACCACACAATTTAACATGCAACCACACACTATAAGTTCGACTATGAATTAACTCAACTTGACTCAACGCTCATTTACTCTCTAACTTTAACCAACTCCTCATGTGAGAATAATTAGCTTATTTTAATAGCAATTACATTAAAATAATATGATCAATCTACAGAAAAACCCTAACAGGCAAATTGTATTCACGTTTCCGCTGGGTAGTTAACCTCAGGTTTTGTAAAGTTCTTCTTGGGTGGAGCTCAAGCTTGAATGCATGACATGGATGAAATAAATGGGCTATGTCATATGCAGGCCTGGAATTTGACATCCTGTAGAACTTATTTTGGGCTTTAAGACGTATTTAAAAGCTGCTATAAAATTTTCCCTGTCAGATTTGACGTCCCTTTTATATCTACAACCTATCAAAATGATGTTTGATTTCAAATTTAAACCGTAAAAAATTATGATACCTCTATTTTGTGAGGGATTCGGGCGTGCCTGTATTAAATCCACAACTCCTCGATAAAGCATAATTCCATTAAACATTTATACATGGGCATTCGTGTTTCCAAATGTTATGCACTCTAAATCTCTCTGGCATGTTCGTATTAACTCCAATACGATGAAAGCTGATTAATGAATATTCAATGCCATATCATAATAATTTAGTGCACCCAAATTGTATTCCAATGTAATATTTCTAAAATACAGTTCTGCGGAAACGGGGTTCCCCTATCCCCATCTTGAACTACGCCTCACACCAGGGCCCCTCCTATTTCCCATAGGATTCTGGCACCGTTGCGACCCCATCTCATGTGGGGAAATTCCCTTCGGCGCTGCAGGAATCGTTTCACGAGTCTTTCGGTCGCGGTCTACATAGTAAGTGTATATCACAGCATACCATCGAGCTAATGTATATACACACAACAATTATGCTCTTAAGACGATGTTCATATGGAGGTGAATGTTGGCGAGGATGGCATGGGGGACTTGCCCTCCTTTGCCACAACCAAATGGAAGAGAAGCATTTGGAGAGGTTTTGAGTATTATCTGGACAAATCTACTCAACACAAATTGGATATATAATTAGGCCTTGACATGCCAACAACCGTTTATGTTTTGAGGGATTTTTCCATATAGGAGTTTTACATAGTCTCTTATAGACTGGGAATTTATATATTGAATTTATTGATGAGGTCATGGACTAGGAATTTATATATTGAATATATTGATAGGGTCATGGAGGGTCATTCGTTGCCTGCCAAGCAATCCTACCAATTCAGGCCATGCATTCGACACTTGCCCTAGTTTAAATTATGGTACTCTATAACAAAGGCATTTTGTATTTCTTTAGCAATGACATTCTTCTATATATTTTGATGTGTTAATATTTTGGCCAATATTATTATTCTATTGGATTGTATTTTTCATGTTAATGATGAAGCCACAGATATTGCACATGATCAAATAAAAATATGTACCATTTAGATTAGTGGAAACTCAGAAGTCGGAAGAAACATAACCTTATTTTTTAAATATGACGTGCAATCTGTTTAAATTTCAACAAATCTCTCCCTCCATGATTGCAGGTTTTGTATTGATTGATTTTACACTTTGTTGTCTACAAAGCGCTCACTGATGTTGTTTGTATTATGGGCGTTGCAGAGCATTGTGGGTGTTGTCGGTTGAGATCTCTAAAAAGCCTCTTCTGATCTGCCTAATGTTTTTGGCTTTCTGGGTATTGTGTAGAAATGGAACAAGAGGAGGAAATGAAATGACACAATTTTTTAAAATTAAGGTATGCCTCTATTGTCAAAACGTGATTTATTTTGTTAATGCAAATAAAAAATTAAAGAGCTTGGTTTATTATGAATCTTTAGATGGGATTTGGATTTTCTTCGTGTAATATGAATCGAAAATTAAAGAGCTTGGTTTATTATGAATGGTTCAAATGGGATTTTTATTGTTTTTTCTTTGCTTTTTCATATGTCAAGTCATATTTTAATCTTTTAAGTCTTTTTTTTTCAATACAATATATGGTGTAACATTTTACCATACTTTTTTTTGGAACACTGATAATTTTTTTGCTAAATATTTTTATTTTTAGAAACCCGAACGTAATTAATCTAATTCATTTCAATTTGTTATATAATTCAATGTCATATTAATAATCGGTTAAAAAATACAACACATGACGATAAACTTTTAAAATGGTTATTATATAATACAAGTCCAAACCTGTTGATTATAGTTGATTGCATATCTCAAGTTCCAAATATGATATGTTGTTAATTTATATAAACTTGTTATATGCATTTTGGAACTTCACATATCCAGGTTTAGATGAGTTCAAATAGCGTCTATCGTCTATACTAATTGTATTGAATCCACTCTCTAAACTTTAAATTTATTGACATAAATGTGCCTAAAAACTTCCTCAAAAATTGATAAACCATCCTAATCCCACTAGCACCCCAACCACGGCTTAAAATCTTCTATAATTTACATACTAATTGTACTAAATACACCCTCTAAACTTTAAATTTATTGACATAAACGTGCCTATGCACTTCCTCAAGAGTTGATAGGCTATCTTGATTCCACTAGCACGCCAACCACGATTTAAAATTTTCTATAGTTTATATAGTTGCTATGGGTGCAATAAAGATCTAAGTATTTTGAGGTGTTCTTTACTTATTTCCAATGAGATCGTTGAGGTTTGTAAGTTTGATTGGGCTGGCCAACTTTATGATTGTACATGAGGCTAAAGAAAATTTAGTTGTTTTAGTTGTTTCAGCTGGTGAAAGTGTTAAAATTTGGGATATATTATTTTGACTGGTAGCAAATCTTTGTTTGAAGGTGGGTAGAGTATGCACATGAGATTAGAGGTGTTTTTTATAAATTTGTTTTTTTTTTTCAAAATACTATTGTGTTTTTTAAATAATCTAATTGTTTTTTATTTAATGTTGATTTAATTAATTATAATAATTTTTTTGTTGTTTTATCAATTAATTGTTTTACTGATTAAATGAAATTTAAGTTCAATTTAATATAACTATAATACAATTTTTAAATAAGAGGTAAGGATTGGCAGTTTTGTTTAGGTTTTCAAATAGTTTGTTTTCTTGTTTATGAATTAGATACTTTATTTGAAGAAAAATGGAAATTCATTAAAAATAAATAAATATGATTTTAATCTCACAATCTTTTATAAGAAAGAAGTAACACTCTAGGTTGCAAAATTTCTATAATGTTTTATACTAGTAAGAATCAGAATAAATCATGGATAGTATGGGTCTTAGTAGTTTCTTTCTTCATCAATTCTCTCAGTATATTATATATATATATATATATATATATATATCAATGGAATTAAGGTCTAATTATTCTTCATTTTATAAAAAGGAAGTTATCATATGAATAACAAAATCTATGCAAATTGAAATAGTTTGTAATGTCTAAACTATTTTATCACATAAAATAAAATTGAGAATGAAATAACTTATTTTTTTAATTTGAAAATAAAAGACTATATGATCAAAAAGAAAGAGAACTAAACAAAAGATATTACTATGGAATAAAAATGCAACAATTAACATGTTTATGCTATCTTAGGAAAAACAAGGACTCTTAGAAGAAGATTAATGAAAGTTGAAATGCAAGAGTAGTTAGTTGAAAGAGAGTTTCTAGATAAAAAGAAATTGACACTTACAAATTTGTGTAGAATTTAAAATGAAAAACCTAAAAAATGCCAAAACATCATTAAATTTTAGTTTGAAAAACAAAGAGAATTTAAAATTCCAATCCTGGTCATATGTGTAAAGCCTAATGATAACCCCACTGGTACGGTAGAGACTGGAATGTCAGCAATTCATCCCTGCAGACATTTGTTTACAGAGATCAGTTAAGCATTCCGCTAAGGTTGCTGCTGTCTGCTTATACAGCGTATACGGTGTGCATTGTATGAATTTTTTGCTCATATTAAAACTCAGCCTACTTACTACATTGTTGAAGTCCGGCCTAGACTGAGGCATCCGTTTTTGAACTGTGAAATGATGGACTCGGGAGATTCATCCTTGTAAATTCATGATTTTCAAATTTCCATGTGTTATTTCTCCTTATTTTTTGTGTTATAAATTTTTTTTTGTATTTGATAAAATAAAATTTCTAACTGGTGTATGAAGGAATGAATAAGAAATAGATATGACAACTAAACGTATTATCTAAGTTGACTTTCTTTTATACTATTTTTCAGAACTCAAAATTATGAATAACATCTTAAATACTTAAACCTCAAATTTAACATTTCAAGGCTTCTTTTAACTAACGAATAAGACTTCAAAAAAAAATGTTATATTTAACGTCAAATTCCAAGCCACTTAAATCAACGCTTTGTGATTCATATTGAAAATTTATATGGCATACGTGTCCATCCATACCTGTACCATCAATGTTCTCCTCAAACAAGAAAGTACATATTTTAAATGTAATAAAATACGCTGCAGCTTTACAGAATCAACGCTGTGTCATATTGTGTAGATATTTAATTCGTTAATGTCGCTATCTTGATTGTCCTTGTTATTCTCATCGCGAATGCTACTATTTCCCTTTTTTTATTAATTTTTTTTTAATTTATCAACTATTTGTATTAAAATTATAGAAAGACACATTAAAATTGTAAAAAAATGTCAAAATTAACCGTACTTCGGATTTGAAATTCCTATTATTTTATCGTAAAAGAAAATCTCATAAACTTTCTCAATCAAAAGATTCAATAAAAAGACTTTAATTGCCAACTAAAATCTCATAAACTTTCTCAATTCAATAAAAGGATTTAAAAGAACTCGAGAAACTTCACAACTGTCGGTGTATCGTACCGGCGAGAAGTCACAAAAGGAATCTGGAATAAGGTCTGAGTACCTTGACGAGGCCACCTTTGGGCCCCCTCCAAGTTTGTATTACTTTCTCGGTGGTCACACTTGTGCCGCTTCCGGCAATCTTCTCATCGCCGTCACCCACTGTTTGCTGACTTCCAGCCGCCACGGTTTTAACCCGTCAATATAACCATCATGGAGCATCATGTTGCCGTGGTTCTGCCCGGAAGGAACTTGACAGGAAAATTTGGTTTGCCCGCGAAATATCTTCTGCACTTGTTAATATTATGTGTTAAATGATCAAAATGGCCATAAGAGTGGAAGAAATCTTGAAAAAATCATCCAGTTACATAAATATAACTATGTTTTAGATTTGAAATTCCTACGCTGTTCTGCCAAATGATTCATCATATAACCATCCATGGAAATTTCAATTCTTAATTTTAAATTCGGAAGCGTCCACATATCACCGTGAGATACTGAAGAGACCGTCCCTCCGGTTAATTTCCTCATTTTTCAACTAGTCTGTAACCACCAGTTCAAAAGAGAAACTAACTAAACGGAATGATGATTTTTATAGTCATGGGCACTTGATGGAAGACATGCACTTGAACAAAGCCATCGTCCTGTATGTTAGTAAATGCAACTGTAAAACGTTTCTGTGACGATTCCGGATTCTCTTTGGATATTCGAGATATTAAACTTATCCCCATTTCAATTTTCCATATTCGTGCAGCTATCGGTCATAGTTATTTCAGTCACTCCTGTGAAAAAAAAAAAAACAAACCTTGGTAGACCCTGCCGTCAACTATGTGTACATAGCACAAAAACAACTATCTAGGTTACTTTAGTTATTTAAATACTAACACATTAGTGCAAAAGAAACCCTGACACGAAGTGTGGAAAACAATAATGCAGCGAAATATTTAGAAATTAAAATGCAATTAAAATTTGAGTTTTTATATATCATGCTAAATATTGTAACAGGAGGTTAAATGTAAAAAAAAGGAAGTTACAGTGACATAAATTTCTCATAACAATGGCAATCCTTGCTTTGGCTTTTTTTAAAACAAGGGAGCGCCTGCAGTGGCGGTACTCCCTGCTCGGGTTTGCCACAACAACTTGACCTCCTGAATGGGCACACTGAATTGATTTCTGAGAATTTGTCTCACATCATTTATGGAATATTTAGAAAGGTAAGTATAATGCTTTCTTGACCGTTGTAAAGCCTTTGTATCAACATTCATAATAATAATAATTCGTCAATAACTTTTATATAAAACCGATTCGCCGGTTATACGTAGATATAAATGCCAGACATGTTGTAGTTGAAAAGATCTCCATTCAATATACGTTAGAGTTCAGAGCTCAGTTCAGTACGTTGAGAAGTTGAATTTCTTATATTATGAGTAAACGATCTCTAATTTAAAATTTAAAGTCAAAATTTAGAAAATATTTAGAATTATTGACCAAGACAAGCAAACCCTCCAAATCTAATTACAAATAGACTGCAAATCAGTTGTCCCTCCAAATCTAATTACAAATAGACTCCAAATGAGTTGTCCATTTCATGTTTAGCTACATAAGGTTGACATCCATATGTTGAAGTTCTGCTTTTCTATACCCTTTGGGGCCATAGAAAAGAGATATAATACCAGCACTAAAGTGGAGTAATTCAGGAACATCTATCAACAGAACCTCAGCCCTAATAACTTCAATAGATCACTAAAGCGCCTCAGAACCTCAGCTGGTCATGTGCCCTGAGGATTGTATTATTTAATATAAATATATATATATATATATATATAATATATATAATATATATATATAATACAAATAATATAAATTTAATATGATTACAAAAATACTTTTATTTATTATTTAATAATAAGCTAATTCTATTGGATAATAAACATGATATGAAACCTAATTATATATTAATAAAAACCTTACTCTATATTATAAACATTATATAAAATAATTTGAAAAAACAGCAAGCAACACGTGGCCTTCATGCTACTTAGCCATTGCATGAGGCGGACGTGTGCCGTGAGTTCGATGCGAAAGCAGTTTGTGCGTCTGACTAAGCGAGCGGTGGTTCAGTTCTCCCATAGCATTAATCTAGCTATCCAGGTTGAATCGAGTGCCCAAGTTTGATCAACGGAATGAATGAATTCCCCCATCTCTTAACAACAGCCTAAAGCAAGCCCTTAGAGCAGATTTGAAAAGATCAAGAAATTAGCAGATTTCGCAACTGACTGGCTTCCAATTTGGCATGAGGTTCATTGTAGAGATCGAAGGTCAGGGTAACAGCAATTGATGAACTCAGGAAGCAAGCAGCTGGTACTGAAGGTGTCTGTGGAGCAGTTTGGGGTAACAACAATGACATTGCATATAGGTGCTCGACACGGGAGCAGTGCCCGACACGGGACTGCTCGGTTTGGCAATAGGGGGCTCAGGAACTAGTATAAGGTATGCTTCAGCGTAACAACACTTTGATTTCAAGCAAAAATACTAGAATATGGGTAAAGGAACCTGAGCAGTCTGTTTACTTACTTGAGGTGCACCGGATACAAAGAAAGAAAAGCTTTTGATTGGATTCCCATCCATGGCTATCTTCTCCATGGGGCCAATCATATTTGATATCGCTCTCGTTGTATTGGCAATATTATTGTATAAATATCTAGAAATCGCCTATACCAACCGTATAATGAATGAGAATCCAAAATTGTTGCAGACAATAACGAGTTTTGGGTAATGGGGATGTTACATATACCTGCGGTCCGGGCCTTGCAAGATTCTAGCATTTTAGCTTGTCACTTGGATGGGCTTCTACTTCATTTGGAGATTGAAACTACCCTTTCAAGCTTAGCCGCTGGTAGCTTCCTTACGCGGAGAATTGATAGCCCAAAGCAAACAAACTGAAGGCAATATTATATCACTATCGTTGTATTGGCAATATTATTGTATAAATATCTAGAAATCGCCTGTACCAACCGTATAATGAATGAGAATCCAAAATCATTGCAGACAATAACGAGTTTTGGGTAATGGGGATGTTACATATACCTGAGGTTCACCAGATTGAATCCAAGATCATCAGGCAGCCGCTGTAGCCTGTTGAAATCCACAATCAGCTCTTCCAAGGACCTAGAAAATTTGATATGTAATAAGTTAGCTCTAAAATCATACAATTATCACATTTCATAGAATTCGGTATTTTTGGTTTATTTTTTATTTGATTGCAAATATTAAAAATATTTTGGAATTGTGAACTCAAACAAATAATTTTTTTTCTTGAAATCTTTAATCGAATTTTTTGGAATTTAGCAAAATCTAAAATATTCTTGAAATATTCACTAAAGTTTCTTGAAATTTGGCAAATTCTAAAATATTCTTGAGTTTAAATTCCTCTACCAACAATTTTGAACA
Source organism: Pinus taeda (assembly GCA_000404065.3). NCBI lineage: Eukaryota > Viridiplantae > Streptophyta > Pinopsida > Pinales > Pinaceae > Pinus > Pinus taeda. The sequence continues at coordinate 65,312 of APFE030145730.1, read as the reverse complement.
CATTCTGGCAATTCGTCGAAGAAGTTTTCAAAAATGTTGAGGATTTTGAGATTCGAGAGCCATCCCATGGAATGCGGTAGCGACGTGAGCTGGTTCGAATGGACATCGAGTGTCTTCAAATTCACTAGACTAGTCACAGATTCAGGTAGACACTGCAAGAAATTCATTCAGTTATTACAAAAATCACTGCTGTCAACCCTATGCAATGTTACATTTACCGCAATGTTGTTTCTAGAAAGATCGAGTTTGGCGATGAATGAGAGTCGCTGCGTGGAATCTGGGACGTTCGACAGTATAAGCGCTCTCAATTCCTGGAGAAGTTGTTTAATGTGTACCTTCATATTTTTCCCAAAATCAGCTTCGGCTCTCGAGATCTGGTAGAGTTCCTCAAGTTGTACAACAGATATGTGCGAAGCCTTTTCTGCTTCTGCAATTTTCATTGCCTCGCCCTCCATTACAGCCTGCAGTGTTAAATCATCCTCTCAGACAGAAAACCAAAAGCAGATTTGTAAGTGACACTTGTGGTCCATGCAAATGTGTTGGCATGTCACAATAAAACGTGTTGATGTCTTGCAATATCAAAAAACATTGGTTAAATGGATCAATACGATGTATAATCAATCGGTCCCGACAACATTGGTTAAATGGATCAGTACGATGTATAATCAACCAGTCCCGGCAATAAGACCTCGAACACAAAACTTTGGATAAAACAAAAGAAACGACGAAATATTTATTTAAAACATTGGTTAAATGATTCGGTATGCCTAAATTAATATGAAATTGGATCGATATCGATCGCTATAGTCCCATGCTGAGGTAGGGACTAATAACATGGAATAAATTCTTAAAAGGAGGGAAAGAGGAAATTAATTTGAGAAATTAATGAGGGGGAGGGTTTGCCTTAATGATTAAGAATTTGAATGAGAGACTTCAAAGAATGGCTTAACTTGTATCCATCTTTATGATTAAAGTTATCCACCTTTTAAGGGTTTGGTGGATGATCTAGGTGGACAAGAAGGGAGCAGAGGGAAAGGGTTTTAGCTTGGCCAAAGAATATGTATTGGTTGTGTGTTTTCCAAATGGGCTTAAACGAATTTATGAATTTGGGCAATATAAAAATATCCACAAAAGCTTGCACAATATAAAAATATCCACAAAAGCACGAAATTTTATAAATCCCAGGGTCTACCAATGAATCTAAATGATCATTGGGAAATTTCAATAATTGTTTAAAGTCTTGTAGAGTTTGAAATGAACTTGTATACTTTTTATGTTTTTTCTTGTCTAAAATTTAGAAATATGATCCATGTTCCCTTAAATTAGTATGTTCAAATCTGAATTATAAACAAAATAAAATTTATATTTTAGACTGTCTATAATATCTTATTTAATATATTTAAATAAATCCTAAACCATAAGATATTAAATGTGTTTGAATAAATTGTAAATATTAAATAAAAATTGAAAATATATTAATATATATAAGATGGTAAAATCATGTTTCTATTCATAAAATGTAATATTAAATTATTATTTCTTTATATATAATTGAAAAAAGCTTTAAAATGTTTGTATTTATTAATCTCTAAAATAATATTTTTTAGAATATTTATAAATATTAAAATATAGTGTTTTCCTTGGTGGAAAAAGAAACCTAGAGGCACTAACAACACATCTTAGGAATAGCACATATGTTTTGTTTTGTTAACATATAAAATAAAACATCAATTTAATTAATTTACAATTTAATTATATTTAACATTGATAATGTATATTTTGAAATTCATCTAAATAAACATGGATCTAATTAATATTAACCAAAGAAATATGAGAAGATAAGTACCAATCTAATATTCATAATACAAACAAACTAGATGAAATTGAGATACTCTCTTAGAACTTAGTGGGCTTTCATGGTGTAAAGTGCTTAAGTTAAATTGTATTTTTAGTGAAATTGATTATCTTATTTGGAAAAATTAAGAACATGAAGAATCTTGTATCCCTATAAAAATTAGATTCTTCTTAAAATGATTTTGGAAGAATATGTTTTATAAAAAATATTAAATACATAACTTTTTATGTAATAAAGAACCATACTTTGAACGGTTCTGCATTCAGAGAGAGAAGATGTCAGATGCCTTTGTCTTCTGCGAATTCGTTGCTAGAAGCGAAGCAATTATGCACGTTCAAATTTAGCCATATTTGTGATATTATGTACCTTCAAATTTAGCTATATTTGGAAATGCTCACGCTTAACTCTTTTAAGGTTCAGTGTGTTTTGTGTTGGAGTTTGCTAATAAATTGCGTAAATGCATTTAATATTTCGGAAAAAATTATACTATCACTTTCAAAATATTAAATATCAATTTCCAAAATATAGTATTAATAAATAAAATTATTTTAATAATTTTGTTCATAAATAAAAAATAAATAATAATAAAAGATTTGTTCACCATATATTTTTATTTTTATCAATAATAATAATTTTTATTATATTAGCTAATCATAAATTATTTAAAAGTAAGTTTTCCTTTGGTCTCTACATATATAATTATAATATTTAGAGGTTAGAGGTTTGATTTTTTTAATACTTACATGATTATTACGATATTTAGAAGTATGATTTTCTTTTATAGTAGTTATATGATTTTAAGTAAAAAAAACTTTTGCTTCTACATATATAATTTTTTTTCTAGGCACATGGTGAATCGGTAACTGCCAGGCCTAATCTAGAGGAGACCCAGGATCAAACCTCATAGCTGCCACTATAACACCAAGGGCATAACCAACCACCTGCAAGTCGGGTATACCAAGTTCCTATGATTTTAGCAAGAGCAGACTCAACGGGAAAGGGGAATCCGCCCCTCTAGCCGCCACCACAACAGGTCATTGTACTCAATGAGGTTTGAACTTCGGTCTCCCCGGGCTTCGCCCATATGACTTACCGTCAAACCACACATCACTGTACAAAAGGTAGTGGGCTTGGCCCGGTTCGGTTACTACTCGCACGACGAGCTACGACCTTGCTCGGGATCGAACACAAGATCGGTCCGTCATGACGAGGCCGACTTTACCACTACGCCGCCTCCACGACCTTAAAAGGTAGTGGGCTTGGCCCGGTTCGGTTACTACTCGCACGACGAGCTACGACCTTGCTTGGGATCGAACATAATTTTAAGGTCACCAACAAGAAAGACACCACATTGATGTAAGGATCCTTTTGTTTGTGGGACAAAGGACCTATCTTTACAAAATAATTTCACTGCTAAATTTACGAAGACATACATGTTCTACTCCTAATATTTAGAAATATAATATTTTTTAGTAATAATTACGTAATTTAATTTAGACTCCATTAAATTCCATATTATAATTTCTCTATTACATTTTTTCTTACCTCAAATAATATATATGTAAAATAATCTTTTTATTTTTTATTCAAATTTTATATTTTTAAAATATAAAATATTTTTTAAAAATTTTAGTGGTATAAAGTATTTGTATAGATTAATAACAAATATTCATAATTTATATATTAAATTTATTATTTTAAAATATTGAATATTTTAGAACTATTATTATGATTAACATTTATGATAAAGCTATAAGAAGGCCTTAATACAATTTTTTAATAAAAATAATTATTTTATTAATAAAAGATTAAGTTAACATATATTTACCTACTTGTTATTAAAATACTAAATTATTAATAAATGATTACATATTTTTCATAGAATTAATAAGAATTTAATTTAATAATGTTTTTATAGATTTAAATTTTTTAGTTAGATTCCTTTATTTTTTTAGTTGAAACCTAATTATTAATTTCTACTTTTAGTCAAATTAGGTGTTACTCCCTAAGGGCTAGTTAGCAGCTTTCGACAT
>APFE030145730.1:35019-54115 GCA_000404065.3 Pinus taeda | reverse complement strand
GTGCGGTGCAACTGGCATCTGCCCATTCACCAACTCAAATGGACTGTACCCCGTCGCAGAACTCTTTTGAATATTGTAACTAAACTGAGCAATATCCAAGAGTTCAGGCCAATTCTTCTGATCAGCCGTGACATAATGTCTCAAGTAGTCCTCCAGCAATGCGTTGATACGCTCGGTCTGCCCATCTGTCTGTGGATGGTAACTCGAACTCATCAACAAGTTTGTCCCAACTAACTTGAACAATGTCGTCCAAAACCTCCCTGTGAATCGTGGATCTCTATCCAACACGATACTCAACGGCATCCCCCAATACTTCACCACGTTCTTAAAGAACAACTCGGCAGTACGCTCAGCTCCACAAGGTATCTTTGTCGGAACAAAGACAACATACTTAGGAAAACGATAAACAACGACCATGATCCCATTATACCCCTGCACCTGCGGTAACTGAACAATGAAGTCCATCGAAACACTCATCCATGGCCTCTCTGGAATAGGTAAAGGCTGCAACAGTCCTCCTTTCCTCTGCGTATCCGATTTGTCCTGCTGACAAATGATGCACGTGTGTACATACTCCTCCATCTCCTCCCGCCTATTCTCCCAAAAGAATCCTCTCTCCAACAATGCCAAAGAACGACGCTGCCCTGGGTGGCCAGCTCATGGAGAATCGTGGCACTCCTTCAAGAGGTGCCTCCTAAGACCAGATGTCTTTGGAACATAGAGTCAGTTTCCAAAGAACAAGTAACCATCCCGTAGAAAGAAATTTCGTGTCTTCCTTTCCTTTATCTGCTTCACTATATTCTGCACCAAAGTATCGGTTTCCACACTTTCCTTCAGTTTGTTTTGCATCTCTTCTGACATCTGAATCCGACTTCTACTCCTTGCTGCCCGGTCTTCACCCTCCAATGCTGCAAGTTGTCCCTTCCTACTAAGGGCATATTCTTGCGCATTGTGTCTACCCGGTCTATACTCAATAGACATGTCAAAATCTGCCAAGAAGTCCTGCCAATGAGCTTGCTTCACAGAAAGCTTCGGTTGTGATGCAAAATAACTTGCTGCAACATTGTCAGCCTTGACAACAAAAGGCTTCCCAATCAGGTAATGCCTCCACACATGAAGACAATGGATGATTGTAGTCATCTCCTTCTCGTGAACTGGATACCTCTGCTCTCTATCCTGCAACTTCCGACTCTCATAGGCCACCGGATGCCCATCCTGCATAAGAACTCCTCCTATGGCAAAATCTGAAGCATCAGTGTGCACCTCGAACGGTCTCCCGAAGTCAGGCAACTTTAGAATCGGTGTTGTAACCATCCTTCTCTTCAAATCATCAAATTCATTTTGACATTTCTCCGTCCAACACCACCTCTTGTCTTTCTTCAGTAGGTCTGTCAGTGCCGATGTCACCTTGGAGTAACCTTCTACAAACTTCCGTTGGTAGTTGGTCATGCCCAAGAACACCCTCATCTCATGGACATTCTTTGGTTCAACCCAGTCCTCGATAGCCTTCACCCTGCTCGGCTCCATCCGTATGTACCCCTGACCAACAATGTGCCCAAGGAACGGAATCTCGGTTTGAGCAAACACACACTTAGACTTCTTCAAGAACAACTGATTCTCCCTCAGTGCCTTGAAAACCATCGCCAAGTGCTTCTTATGATCCTCCATGTTGTCACTGTAAACCACTATATCGTCCAACTATACCACTACGAACGAGTCCAAGTACGGTCGTAGGACATCATTCATCAAAGTGCAAAATGTCGCAGGAGCATTGCACAACCCAAACGACATAACAAGGAACTCAAAGCTACCATACCTTGTTACGATCGTGGTCTTCTTCTCGTCTCCTTCAGCAATCCGCACCTGATAGTAACCATGCCTCAAGTCTAGCTTGGAAAACACTCGGGCTTTCGCAAGCTTGTCAAATCAATCAGCAGCCAATGGCAAAGGATACCTGTTTCTCACTGTCTGCTTGTTCAATGCACAGTAGTCACAACACATCCGTAGCTCATTAGAATCCTTCTTTCGCTGGAATAATACCCGAGCTCCATATGGGGACCTTGAAGGTCTAATGAAACCTGCATCAGCTAACTCCTTTAGCTGTCGTTTCAATTCTTCCAACTCAGGCCCTGATAAACGATAAGGTGCTTTAGCCGGGGGTTCCTTCCCTGGTTCAAGCTCAATACTATGGTCCACTGCACGCCTTGGTGGAAGCTTCTTCGGTAGCTCATCAGGCATCAAATCTGCAGACTCGGTAAGCACATCAGAAATCTCAGCTGAAATAGGCGTCCCCACTTCATCACCTTCGACTCCCTTGAACATCACCACATATGTCTCCATATCTGATTCCTTCATAGCCCTCTCCAAACTCAGTGCAGAAACATGTTGCACCTTGACTTCCCTCCTTTGCCTATGAGTGGGCAAAGTCCAAGTTTGTGTCTGTCCAACCAGCACCACCTCATCACAGAAGGGGACAACAATAGCTTTGTTGCCCTTCAAGAAATCTTGTCCAAGTATTGCATCGAAGTCGTTCATCTCCATCACCGTGAAGTCCAACTGACCCGTCCAGTCTCGTATTTGTACCGGCACTTCATGTGCCAAACCTGTCACCTTAGCCTTAGAGTTCACTGCCTTGACCTCCATGTTTGCTGGAAGGATCTTCAGTTCGACATCTTTAGCCAACCGTGTCGTCATGAAGTTATGGGTGGCCCCTGTGTCCACAAGAGCTTGAGTGGTCTTTCCACGGACCATCAAGTCTACGAAACCCAGACTGTTCATCCATGATTTCTCCATAACCTATCCTTGCATACATTTCTGTTCTCTTCGCTTATCATCAAGCCTCTTCAACCATGAATCAGCTCTTATCGCAGCTTCAACCTTCCGTGAACCTGCTCTGATACCACCTGTCACACCCCCAATTCTTTTTTTCTTAAGTTGAGTAGGTGCGGCACCGCCTAAACAACCAACCGTTTCCATAGTTAAGTTATTTTACGAACTACGCCTTCAATCTTTCATAAAAACTTCACTTTTAATTATAATGTGCGGAATCCATTATAATGCATGATAAACGAAACCAAGAACAAGAACAATGTACAAGAATGATCTTTTATTATATATCAAAATTTTTACATGACCGGGAGTAAACTCAACCGGCATTTACAACAAGGCGGGCGCCCGCTCGTGCAAGAGTGCACGACGGTCTGCCCACGCCTTCACCCAATATACAAAGTTACAATCGAGTTGTCTACCCGGGCGGGGGCGCCCGTGCACGACCCGTGCCCGTGTGCCAACCTTCGTTCACACCGCGGTGGGCGGGCGCCCGTGCGCTCCACCGCCCAACCTTCCGTTCACCACAACACGCCCGTGTCAACCGTCCGGGCAGGCGCCCGTGCGCTCCACCGCCCAACCTCCGTTTACACAAGTGCTGCCCGTGTCATTCGCCCGACCGGCGGGCGCATCACCGCACATCAACCGAACCTCTGTCGCACTTCGCCTTGTGCGATGCAACCTGCACCTCCGCGCTGTGTGTGTGATGAACAACTCGTCGATGTCCAAATGAATCCGCGCTCGTCCATGTTTATACCATCGTGAGGGCGTTCGAGCGATCATGGCCAACCCTCCAAATACTAACATGGAAGCCCCATCGCGTTATGCGTTTGGGCGTCGGCTCGCCCACACCTCCGTTCAACCCATCGTCGGCTCTGCATGTAGACAATTTGCCAACCACCATATAAATAACCGAACGCTCCACCACATATGCGCGCACATCTGCACAGCAAGAGCGCTCTTCTCCACACTTAGTCGCATTTCTCATCGTGTGAGAGGCGCGCACCCGGGCCGCAACTCTGAGGCGTTACACATGGCATACAAGGGTCGTTGAGTTTAATGATGGAATGTTCGTCCCTACATCATTTGAATGAGAGATCCCAGTAGGTGTTAAATTTGACGTCTGTATGCTTGTATTTCTCTTTTTTGCTTGTAAAATACGTTTTAGTTTTAAATTTCCATGTTATGGGCAACTTGCTATTAATTTTCAAAAATGTCATATTGACGGTTAGGTTTAAAAATTAAAAGTTAGGAAAAAAATTATAAATTATATATTATTATATATATTTATATATATATATATATATCATATATATATAACCTTATGTCATATATTTTTTATACTTGTAAGTTACAATGTGGCGACTGGATTGTTGAATAATTGTTTGTGACTAGATCATGTCAAATGAGACTCGGCACAGTACGAATCTCTCTCCTCATCTCACGAGTTGCTACAGCCTATAGGGATCTTGAGTCTTGACGATGTGGTGATTTGGTTGTGAAATAATTATAATATTAATAATCACAGCGACCGGATTGTTGAATAATAATTACTATAATTCAGAACGTTTTGGAACGACTATGGCATTTTTAGTATGGTGTGAATCTGTAACCTTATAATCTCCGGCCGGGGCAACAGGCAACTTGCAAGTTTAACGTTTAGTGACAAAGGACAGTGATCGGATGGCTATCAGATCTGCGGATTTTGCATTCAATTCGCATTCGGGTTTAGCGCTTGAGCATTTAGAGAGAAACTTACCACTGTACCAGACTACCGCGTGTCCAAGATATGGAAAGTACCAAGTTACAAGGCGATCCTTGACACGGAAGCATGCTCAGTTGGATTTTCATTAAAAAATACAATTCTGGGAATGTATGCCCGAGTCGTCAACTATAATTTTGTGCCAGAGACGCTACATAGTTAAAACCAACATCAACCCCGATCCCCAACAGAGTTCTAGTCGTGTGTCTGGTGTGATTTCTGTTGAGTTTTCAGCTTCTGTCATCAGTTTATATACATCGCCATGGTGGAAGAGCAGTGCCTAACTTAAATTTTGCGTTTCCAGGTTTTTGAAATCCCTCCCTCTCTCTGTGTACAAATAACAATTACATTGTTATAGTTGGTGATTTCTTGAAGTGATTCATTGATGATATAATTGTGTGGTGCCACATTTTATTTTTTTGGATGTGCTTTGCTTTAATTCCAATAGACGAGCATTTCTCTTTCAGTGTCTCCGTCTATCTCGTATTTTTGAGGTGCTAAAGGAATTCGTTATCCTCTGCAATTACTCCCTTGCAGGCTGTCAGGACAATTCCAAAACTTGGACATTCAAGAGAACTTATTCTTAGCTAAAACAAAAATTATAACTAGAAAGAACAATAAAAATAAATTTGGCTTATTACTTCTTAAGTTCGTTGTGTATGCGTTGACCAGGGGAGTAAACAAGTGCGCTGGTGGCACAAAGGGAAACTAGATGACAACCACCATGGAGACATAATATTGAGTAAACAAATTAGGAATTCAAATGTGAATTAGTGGAAGACATAAACTGAGAAGAAAAAATTACAAACTAAGCACAATATCATAAAACTGCAAGGGATAGTCACCCTATCGATAAAACATCCAAAAATTGATATAGGCTATAAAACTTACATTGGATAGAACCTAGTTGAGAACTTAATCCGTTTCTGACCTCCAGGCTCCACGGGTGCAGCCTCTAAACAAAATATTGACAAAAACCTGAACTCCTACTACAGAAAATAAAGGAATAACCCAAACTATAATAAATAGAGAGATGGAAATTTTAAAATTATTACCAGTGTGACAAGGCACACAGGTAAGGTGGAAAGATCGAAGCCTGCAAATTTCCATAAGAATCTAGAAGCCTAATGCATTCGGATGCCTTCAGCAAAAAATTTATGAGCCACTCGACATGAATGGTAGTGAGAAAGTAGTCAATAAATATACCATAAGTGGATTTGTGAAAAGGTAGGGTTTGGAAGGTAAATATTGACTGTCAATTCCCATAGCTCATTTCCAACATTGATGCAATAGATAGTGCACACATGTGTTCACATGGACCCAAGTTGGATGAGTGTCTTTGTGAAGGTTAGCTTATTGCTGTTGTCCATATGCTTTTAGTGTAATATTAGTCCCTGCTTTTTTTTAGTTTCTTTCTGGTTGGCCATGAAGGAAATATTCTGTTTCAAAATTCCAAAATTGTAAATAGGACAATGATAGAATGCTGAATCAATTAATATGTTGTTGAATTCTGAATGTATTTAGAATAGAAGTGGTATTTAAATTGTTAAACTTTTTGTGAAATTTGACGAGTTAAATTTCTCACTGTAATAAATTGTATATGTAAAAGTTTGTTATATCAATTCATGTAAAAGTTTGTTATATCATTTTTGATGAATTGGATAAATGTCCTTGTAACAGCGCTATTATATCGTTTAGTTTTGGATTTTTGTTGTAAAATTTCATTTGTTGGATTAGTTAATTGAATTTGTTAAAGATGTATTTTTATAATTTTATTAAATGATTTATTTAGATTTATCTTTAGCGTTTGGGATTTTCAGCAGCATACCAGTGCAAGTTATTTTTTTATATGGTTTTAGTTGATGAAATGAAATTCATATATATTAAATACTTTTATTTTATTAATAGTTATATATATCAAATGTCTCAAAAAAAAGGAATCAACTTTCTATCAAATATTTTTTTGGATGGTCTAATACATCTCAAGCTTCATTGTCTAATAAAGAAGATCATGATTTTGATCACTTCATAATATTATTTTTTGTTGTTTCTATATATATTTCCCATCTATTTTATCACTATTTCCATTTTAAACAAAAAAACTCAGAACATTTGAACAATCTGGAATATTTGCAGAAGAATTTGATCTGGAGGTCTCAAAACAAAGTGTAGCAATGAGACTTGAGCTGAATTGTACAACAAAAAATGGAAAATTTGAACAATTATGAGTACAATTTGAAATTAGATGAAACTTGTACAAATAAATTTTAAAAGTCATATGATGGGCAGTTTAAAAATAAAAACGTCATAAAAAAATTCCTTGACAGGTAGGGTCATCCATCAAATTTAACCCCTGGATCCCACAGAAAACATAAAGGCGTGATGAACATTTCAACATATATGAGGTCTAACCCTAAACCTGTAGTAAATATAGCTTGTACCCTTGGTAAACATTAAATTGGTGTATACCATTTTTTTAACTGGTATTTGATTATTAAAGTTGAGATTTATTAAGAGAAAATAAATATTCATAATTATAAGGCTCACTCAATTTGTATTTAAAGAACATATCTATTTTATTCTTATTTAGATGGTAAATTTTGAGTATTTAGTTGTGTATTTAGATTGTAAATTCTGAGCATTCAATAGGTATGTGCCTATGCTCATTTGATTTTAAAATATGCAATCGAGATCATAGAGAATTGAGATAAGTCTAAAGCAAAAACTTTGCTTATTACTTTAATAGGCATGTCTATTTTGGATAACATAATTTATCTCAAAAGTAGTTATGTCATTTTTTGTTTTCAATTTAATTAAAAAAAGTTAAATTAAATTAAATTAATTATATATAAAATATTTTGATTGTGAAATGATCTGAACTTAAATAGGAACACAACAAATTACAAATATAATTATAAATATAGAGATGCAGCAAAAATAACACTTCATTTCATTAATATCAAATATTGAAATATGCTTACAAACAAAATGGAAATAAACTAACTCAGGTGATGGTAGCTTATCTGTGAGAAGAGATGTGGCGGCTACATGCCTCTGAAATATGGTACGATGAGGCTCAACGGCATGTTTATTATTGAACAACAAGGGAAAACCCTAAAAAACCAAAATCCTAACCCCAGGAAATGAAAAACCAAGATTTTGTGGGCCCTGTGGGGGATAGTTGGGTAGCCAACTTTTTGGGGTCGTAACTTGGTCATATTATCTTCGTTTGGAACATACAATACCTTGTTGGAAATATATCTCTGAGTACTATAAGATTTGTGACAAACCCATAGGCGGACCTAAAAAGAAAATCGTTTAGAGGGTCAAAACTGCTTTGGAGGTTCAAGACCAGGAAAACTACTAAAGATAGTAAATGCTGCAATAAACAAAAAAACAGATGAAACCAACTAGAGATCTAGGTGGAATAGGCAGGTGGCCTTCAATATCCACCTGGATCAGTCCTCCCTCCTTAGGAAGTAATGGTCCCCATTACGTGTCGAGGCTCTATGAGGTGAGGAAATTTCTGTTGAACCTAGTCCCTTGTGAAGGAGTTGGCCTGCTTTTACCACTTGATATAGTTGGATCCTATGTTGGAGAGTGCTTTAGATTTGCGTGTCCATTATCTAATTAGTTGTGGCCTCTTCCATGCAGTCTAAGTTTAGCTTTGTTAATGTGAGTTGTTTTCCAATGTCAGATGTGTCCAACAATGGTGGAAAGTATGTCCGAAGGTAGTCTACATTGAACACTGGGTGCAAACTAAGGAACAGTAGAATGCTGAGCTTGAACGAATTGTCCCCTACAAACTTGATGATGTTGTATGGCCCATATCAGAGCGGGCAAAGCTTGTGGTGGGGTTCAGCGAGATGCTTCTTCTGCAAATGTAGCCAAACTTTGTCACCCACCTGGAACTTATGCGATACCTGATGTTGATCATGGCATTGCTTGTACTTAGCATTGGCTCTGCCCAATATAACATGGACATGTTAGCGAATGTGATGAATGTGCTCAATGAAGATGTTAGCCCTATCGGTTTCGGACTAGATGTGAGATAAATTTGCCTAAGTAGTTACAAATGGTATGGCCACATCAATGGGACATAATGGTTGAAATCCAAGCTCTACCTGAAAGGGGTTGTGGCCCGTTGAGTTATGGAGAGCTCTGTTGTAGCTGTGCTAGACATAGGGGAGGCCATCATCCCATGTGCATGGATACTTTGAGTTGTACTTGCGCATAATGTGTACAATCTTCCTATTGACAACCTCTGTTTGGCCATCAATTTGGGGGTGCAAAGCCATGGACTTAGTAATTTTGGTATTCAACATTGACCAGAGATTTGATCAAAATGAACTTAGGAATCTACTGTCCCAATCTAAGACAATGGACTGTGGAATCCCAAAGTATACCCACACTCATTCAAAGAAGAGCTTAGTAGTGACCTCTGCTGTGATTTCTTCTTGCAGGTCACCATAATGACCATCTTAGAGAATCTGTCGACAACCACGAAAACATAGTCGTTTCCATGCTTAGTAGAAGGAAGGCTCGACATGTAATCCATGGAGATGGATTCCCAAGGTCGACTAGGAGTAGGCAGAGGATTATATAGGCCTTACTTCTTGATGGTTGATTTGGCAATGGTGCAGGATTTAATGTACTTCCAAACATCCTAACGAAGATTCGACCAATAAAATGTTAAGAAATTTACTTCATAACATAAATAATTACTGAGAGGAATATATATAAGAAAATAACCAGCAACAACCATAAACACATAAACGCAAATGTTTATCCAGGAAAACCCCAAATCTGGGGAAAAACCCAACCTAATAAGATCTCATTAGCATTAACCAAAACCCTGGTCAATCCAACCAAGTGAGACTTCACCGCTCACCTCCAGGTCTTGCATTACAATGAAGTCCTTCTAGCCTTTTATAAGCTCTATTACATATAATACCACGGGCAGATTACTATCGGTGCACAATACCATGTGCCCCAAAACCATCACTATTTAACCTAGTCAACTTTGACTCTATCTCGAGTCAAGTTTACCTAACAATTCCCCCCTTAAACTTGACTTGGGGTTCCTTGACTAACTCCAGCCAAACCTGCTAAGTGAGACAATCCCGCTAACTCTAGCTCTTACCCCCCTCAGAGTTTTTACTTGGGGTATTGTTAACCCGACAACCCCCCTATCACCTAGGTCTAACCCAGACATTACCGGTGATCACTGAGGGGTACACATGCCTTACTAGGTCTTACAGTAGTATGCCCATTTACATGCAATAATTTTGACTTCATTAATTTTTTTTTTTGTTTATTGCTGCTACGATTCTGATCCATCCTCTCTCAATCTGATTTTCTCAAAAACTTCTATCAAACCTCTCCAACTGTGAGCCCGACGAGAACCTCGTAGATTCCAGCACCAATGGCCTCATGTAGCAGAAAACGAATAATTTTCGATGCCGCATGAGCAATTTTCTTTTGTTGACCGAAGGTATCTCTCAACCCTCTTTAAATAGCCGCATGAATCCCGAACAATTCATCAGCATGTTCCAAACCAATAAATATCACAAATGCACTGGGATCCCTGGCAATTACGACACCAGTTGGATTGATCTCATCAGGCACTATAAACCCTTGGCATCAATGAATCCCTTTGAAGCCAATGTCTGGCTCCGATACCAGTTGTTAAGAAATTTACTGCATAACATAAATAATTACTGAGAGGAATATATATAATAAAATAACTAGCAACAACCATAAACACATAAACACAAATGTTTATCCAGGAAAACCCCAAATCCGGGGAAAAACCCAACCTAATAAGATCTCATTAGCATTAACCAAAACCTTGGGCAATCCGACCAAGTGAGCCTTCACCGCTCACCTCAAGGTCTTGCATTACAATGAAGTCCTTCCAGCCTTTTATAAGCTCCATTACATATAATACCACAGGCAAAATACTATGGGTGCACAATATACCATGTGCCCCAAAACCATCACTATTTAACCTGGTCAACTTTGACTCTATCCCGAGTCAAGTTTACCTAACATAAAAATACTTTTGCAGTACTGCCGCTATTTTGTCTACTCTAAAATGTCTAGTGACCTGATTGTAGTGTGCCTTCCAATTCATCTTGGCACGCTTGCTTGAAGGAACATAGATGTGTCCCAAGTGGCATAATAGTGTGTTTTGGAGGTGAAAATTTGGAACTTGCTTACATTTTAGGAGTGTCTGTTATGTGTTGCCAAATTTTGGATCACTCTTGTAAAGATGCGACCACCCTGAATTCTCGTACCCACGTGTGTCAATCATAGTGATTAGCACCGTGACTAGTGGTCATCTGAGGTACTTTGCAACATTATTGGTGGTGCCCTTCTCATACTTAATTTTCAAATGGAACTGTTGCAAGTATGTGGACCATTTCTAATGGCGATCGTTCTGCAACTTCCCTTGCATCTGTATGAATTGCAAGGGTCGATGGTCTGTGTGGATGAACATTTCCTTCCCCAAAATGTAATGCCCATTGACGATAGGCCTGCACAATGGAATACATTTCTTTGTCATAGGTGGGATACTTTCAGACTGTGTTTGAAAGTGTCTCACTATGGTAAGCCACTGGATGCTCCATGCTGAGTAAGAACTACACCAATAGCTTAGTTAGAGGCATCACTCTCAATCTCAAATGGTTGCCGCAAGTCTAGTAATGTGAGCACTCGTACAAAGAAGAGACATTGCTTCAACTTGGCAAAAACCTTCTATTTGGTTTCAGACCAAAATAACTTTTCTTTCGCTCTGCCCTTGGTGACTTGACTTAAAGGCTAAGTGATATGAGAGAACCCTAACATGAACCTACGGTAGAAATTGGAATGACCTAGAAAGTTGAGGATCTTTATTAGAGTGGTTGGGGTTGGCTAGTTCCAAATGACTTGTATCTTGTTTGGGTCGACATGCACACCCTTCTCATCAATGATGTACCCCATATATTGAACCTGGGTTATGGCAAAAGTGCATTTCTCCAAATTGGTGCATAAGTTGTGTTGTTACAGGGTTTGGAGGACCTATCGAATATGGTGGAGGTTCTCTTCCCAACTATGGTCGAAGATCAAGACGTCATCTAAATACACCACCATGAATGCATTGGTGAAGGGTCACAGGATCTCATCCATCAATCTCATGAAGGTTGTGGGGGCATTCGTAAACCTGAAAGGCATGACCAACCTTTCGAAAAGGTCCTCCTTGGATTTGAAGAAAGTCTTCCACACATTAGAGGGTTCGATAGGCACTAATGATAACCAAACTTCAAGTCAAAATTGCTAAGAAATTTGGCCCCCTTGAGATGGTCTCGAAGGTCATCAATCTGTGGGATTGGGTACCTGTTCCAGATCGTGATCTTTTTCAACACCTGATAGTCAATAAAGTGTCTCTAGGTTCTGTTATCATTCAAGTTGTTCCCCAAAACTTGTTGAGAAAAGGGAATACGGCTGAGGTAACCACTAACCAATATTTTAGATGCAATTTCTAGCCAAACTGCATCCAGAGAGGGCTCTCTCTATATGTTTTAACTTTGTTTATTTTAAGTTTTATGCTAGCTATGATGTGCAGAGGTTTGTTTTAAATGGGTTTGGATGGTGATTTCAAGAAAAGGTAGGGTGTAGGTTTGATAGGGTTAATTCCATTGGGCAATGGAGTCTATGAAAGTGGACTGCTGAGTGTGTTTTCATGATGATAGGAAATACTACAGAGTAAGATAATCAGTGTGGAACAATATTAAAAGCCATTGATGGATGGGATGTAGGCCAGGGGGTAAAGGGCAGTCAAGAATCCTTTATCCTAGTGGCAGAGGGAAGGTGCTTGAATACTTTCAAGGAGCAGTGAAGAATTCCTTGACAATGTTCAAAATGAAGGAATTAGCAGAAACAGAAGCATTTAAGAATTTCTATTCATGCTAATTGTGAAGAAAACATAGATAACAGCAGGAATTGAACACAGAGTGTATTTAAACAAGTTATGGGCTATTCTTTTTCCCTGTTGTTAAGATTATGAAACATATATGAGATTTGTAAACATAGTAAACACAAAAAACACAGTTATACTAACTTATTGAGCCAAAGCAAGACACAGGAATTCTATAGTAGAGTCCAGAGTCATCACATCCACATTCAGAAGGTCCAACAACAATGCATTTCAATGCCCCTTGTATTAATGAATATCTGAGTTACAGCGCAGTTCAAATGGGAGAATCACCAACCACGAATACATTCCTTGGGGAGGTATTTATAACAAAAATATTTACAAAATATCTTGAAGATACGATATGAAACAATAACTCAGTTCACCCACTCTGTCAGAGAAATGAATGCAAAAATAAAGGTAGGAGTTATTGAGGTTGTGCTGGTTGCTTTAATTGATTAGATATTTTTAGACCTTTTACCTAGGAATTCGGCTGGTAGTTATGTCCTTGATTTTCCTTCCTGCGTTGTTGTCTTGATCTGTTCACCTGCTCTTGATCCATCTTTAATGTGTCCTGATCCTTGCTTGAGCTCCTTTCTTGATATTTGCAATATGTCCTGCAATTTGACCACGTGCAAAAGCAACAAGATCCAAAATATTTAGGCAAGACTTCTAGCATCCTCTGCCACCAGTGTTCTGTGGGTAACTGGTGTCTTTGTATCTTTACCAGTATTTCATCATCCTCAGTATACGTGTAAAAGGTAGGCTTGACTTCAAAAAGATGATTTGTTTCATGTTCTATAAAAAATAATCCTTCCAATTTGTCATACAAGCTTTGTCCAGAAGGAGGTCCTGTATCCTCTGAACTGCTGGATGATGCAATGGCTTGATTTGTTACATACATGTTTACCTTGTGAGCATATTGTTGATGTGACCACAGTTTTTGATTGCTTGTTAATAAACTGGGTAAACCTCTCTGCTGCAATTTTGTGAATTTTTCTGTGAAGGCATCTATATCCATCTGCATCTCTTGACACTTCCTTTCCAAAGTTTGTATAAAACCTCTCATGGTTAGCACCTTCTTTATTGTCAAAATGGTGCCTATCCTATCAGTGATCTCTAAAGCTGCTAATTGTTCCTTTGTATTAGTATTCAAAAAATGGATGAGCCTATTAGCCTGCTTAGGCATATTTCCTAATGATGCCCTAGCCCTTTGGATTTGCTCTTGTGCTCTTTCTATTAACTGAATCTGTTCATAGATTGTCTCAATTGACCTCCATTGGTCAGTAATGGACTAGCCAATCTTGGTCCACAAAATCATCTTCATATCTGCTAGAGGTTTTCGTAAGGTGAGATCCTTTTCCAATGATTTCACCTTGTTTTCTAGGGTCTTTAATTCTCTAGTTTTTTCTGCTACTGTCATCTTCGACTTGTCATAGCTCACCTCCAATTTGGCTAAATTTTCTTTTGTTTGTTTGAGCTCTGACATTTGAGCCTCTATCTCTTTCACTTCTTTCATCATTTCTTCCATCTTCATGCTGGTCTCTTGCTCTGTTGTTGGTGTTGCTGTAGCATCTGTAGTTGTTGTACCTATTGTTGATGATGGGATGATAGGAGGGAGTGCTGTTGTACCTGTGGGGGGAGTAGTGGCACTTGTTGGAGTTGCTTCAGGTGGCTGGGAGGTGGACTCTCCCTGCTTCTCTTTAAGGGCCTTCTCCAATGCTTTCTCTATTTCTACCAATCTTTCATTCATTCTCATTAGCAGACTTACCATGTCCTCTTCCTCCTTTTGTTGTGCAACCTCTGCAGTTTGTGGATGCATTGTTATTGGCAATTTTAGTTGCCTTTTGAGGGTTGCAATGTCCTCCTCCTTCTTCTTGATCACCGCTTTGGTTCCCTTTGCATCCTTAGGGTTATGCCCCAGCTCGATGATGATTTCTTCTAAGGACTTAATCTTGTTGTCCTTAGCCATGGAGGAAGCCTTCTCCAATTCTAATTGGGCTAAGATATTATATAATGAATTTTTCAATTAGTCAGCTACCAATGCCTTATCAGCCAAGGTGGCATACACCATTTCCCCAGTTTGTTTATGTAACTCAATCTAGTCAATTGGGTGAATATCCTTGGAGAGCACTTCCAGATTAGTTCTTATATAGTTAGCAGCTGACTGGGGTTGCTATGTCTTGGGCTTGAAGTGGCTGAGGATCATTTTCTTCTCCTGAATATCATAGGCAGCCATTAGCCTAAGTTGATTAGTAGGTGCTGTCCTAATCAGTTGATTATAAAGCTGCATCCTTATTGGATCATTTCTAGCTTTAATATCAGTAAAAGTCTTCTTGATGTCCGAGCTTTGTTTGCTTTGAGGTCTGGTGGATGAAACTTCCACGCTATGTTACCTCTCTAGCTCTTGCTAGAATGAGCTAGCTAAGGTGCCAGGTAGTGGAGATGCCTGTTGCTCAGTTCTTCCCTGCTCTCCCATGGTGCTTGTGGTGTCTTCCACAAACTCTTCTTCTAAATATGGATTTAACCTCTGCCTCTTATCTCCTGTTTGTTCTGATGTTCCACTGGTAGGGGCATCCTCTTCTCTATCTCTCTTTCTGCTCTTTTCCTCATTTTGAGGAGTCTGTAGAACAGGGGCTTCAGATGCCTTGGTTTGAGCTAGGGGAGCCTGCCCTTCACCCCGTTCTTGTGTTGTAGAGGGCTGATTAGCCATGGTCTGTTGTTTTGTATCCATCACTTCCTTGCCCTTTCTTGCTGAGCTAGCCTTTCGTGGTGCTTGCTCTGAGCTCTCAGCAAAAGATGTATTCCCTCCAATGTGTTGGGGCAGCTTGAAAGGTACCTGTCCAAAAGAGTCCAGGTCAAGTGTTTTCTCAAGCTCTTTCATTGCTTTTTCCAATCTCTCTTCCTCAGTCAAATCTTCAAACAATGTGCCCTCTATCCACTCTTGTTGATTAGCATATTGGTGGATTTCCAAAATTGGAGAGTGAACATATGCTGGCAGTTTATTTTTGACTTTCCTATAACTTATAAAATGATTGGGGTCATATAGTGCCCAATAGAAGCTTTGTTTTAGTCTGAGTTTCTGCCCTAAAATCTCATCAGCTTCTAGCTAGGCTTCCCTCTGGTTGAAGGTGAAAGGGCCCAATTGATTCCTTATCTTAAGTTGTACCTTTTTCTTGGCCTCATAGAAATGGATTGTATCTGCCTGGATGAATTGTCTAAATTATTCTAGGGCAAACAAACGCATTGGCACATATCTTGGCAATTTATAGGGGCTCAGCTAACAGCCATAAATCCGAATCACAGTGTGATTCTGGTAAAAGTACCAGTCACCTATGCTATAGCTCTTGGAGAGCTATAGAATTCTCTTCATTTCACCAGAAAGCCTGTCTGGAGGACTTGTTATCAATAAAGAGGTGGTTGGATATATGAATAGATCAACAAATTCACAATAAGTGTAAGGAGAAAAGTAGACATGGTGGAAGACTGGGGTCCAGAAGATAACAGACCTTGGCTCTCCCTTGACATCAAATTTTCTGAGGGGAACTTGAAAACTATCTGGCTGATAGTAGAGCAACAAATAATATATGTATGATGTGTATCTAAACACTCCTTTGTCCATGCTCATAAATTTTTCATGGATCTTATTAGCAATGTAGGTGGCATAGTCATACTTGACAGCAGGGGCCTGTCCTGGAGAAAAAATGGACATTACGACCCATGTGGTTTCATCTACATATTCACTTGTTTTGAATCCCAGGATGTAGGCTATCATGTCAATGATGAACTTTCCTGCTTCATTGAACTAAGTGTCCAGGTATGGAGGAGGTTCTTGTGGTTGACAATTGGGTTTCAATTATGTTTTTCCAATTCTGGTTATCTCTGTACTTGGCAATTTGGCACCTTGATCAACAAGAAATCCCATGGTAAGAGGAGTCAATGGTTCAATTGGTTTGAAATGTAGCGTCTTATTTATTGATTCAGGGGTGATATAGAATAAAACTGTCCCAGAAGGAGACATTACTGCCCTTTGAGTGGGCTCATAATTTGCATGGCATTGGTGAATGAGCTCAGGAAAAACATTCACACAAGGAAGGTAGTACATGGGCATATTGGACTCCCAGATCCAAAAGATGTGAGTTTTGTTTCTATGGCTATTCCTGATCTCACAAAAGGCCTAGACATGAGATGTGTTAGTTGTTATATCATTAATTTGGAAATCCTTGTTAGCTAGGGGTAACCACTCCAGTTCTTTATGTGGGGCATTGAGAGGGGCCACATTAAGGGCTACTGGAGCAGGGGCTGCCATTTTTATAAGTTCTTAGGTCTTCTTTGAGTAAAATGTTGATTTTTACAGCAGTAGTGAGCAAAAATAGAGGCCTTGAGGCTTTTTTCAGAGAATTTTAAAATTTGGAGCTTTGTTTAGATTCTGGTGGGCAAAATTTGAAGCAAAAGGGTGAGGATTGAAAAATTTATATTGCAAGGGAGGAGCAACAATGGTTTCAAGGCCTTCCCCTTAGTAGTTACTGAACAAATTGACTTGAGCTTGGCTAAAAATGGAAGGGATTTTGCTCAGTGGGACAGAATTGGCAGTTTGTATAGCAAAATATGGGCAAACTAGTAGTTTCCGTGGGCAATTGTGCAAATGGAAGTCAATCAGGGAGCTTGTGAGCAAGATTTAGGTGAATTCTTGTCTTTCTCGGCTAGCTGGGCAAATTGTGCAGCGAGGTTTGCAATGTGTAGGTTTTTTGGTGGGTCGATGGTCGAGGGGGGGCTTGTGTGTAGCAGCAGGGTGAAATTTCGACCAGTTTCTAGGATTGCCAGACAATTTTCATGGTGAAAAATCGAAATTCACAGGGTTTTTTTACAAGATAATGGTAAATACCTATTTTTCACAATGTGTTGGAGTTGCTGGTTGATTGGGAGATGATTTGCACAGTGGGGCGCCGAGCTAAGGTGGTCGAGGTGGCGGACTGAACGTTTACAGGTGAACTCGCCGTCGTTTGCATGCAAAGGCTCAGCAAAGTTTACACAATAAAATGGTAAAAAACAAATGTTTGCACGGGTTTTTTTTAACAAAAATTGGCTTTTTGGCGCTTTTTACAATGACTTGATCATGACGTAGAATTTTTTGTCACATAGCGGGGGGTACGAAAGGTGACGTGGCAGATGATTTGGCGGTGAGGTGGCGATGATGACGTGGTGTTGACATGGTTGTGACATCATGGGATGACATCAGCGACGGGGGGGCGAGGGCAGTAAACGGTTTTATCGCACCGCTTTTGGGGTGGTAGTGGTATTGAGCGGGGGGGTTGCGATAAACTCGGGTGAGCGACGCGTGTCCTTGGTACGGTGGTGAAACCGCCATTTTCCCGGGACATATCATCCAAACGCTGGGGGAATCGTGATACGATCCCGCACCATCGGATCTGAGGGCCTCGATCCAATGGTTGACGATGAATGATAAGTTGCGGGTGAGCGAGAAGGGGGCTCGCTTTAATTTTTTGTGATTTTGTAAGGTTTTTCAGTGTATTTGCGGACATTTTCAAAGTGGGTTTTTTGGGGAAAAACATGAATTTAGGCTATTTATTTAGCCAAAGGCCATATAAATCCTGATGGGCATGTGGATGGTTGTTATTGGCCGCTGGTGGACTAATAAATCCCTAAAGAAAAATTTAAAATATGGCTATAGTTAGCCAATGGTCGGGGTATTTATTTTTTGGGGTTTTTTTGTGTTTTTATACATAGTAAGGGGGGGAAATGTACATAGGATCTATATAGTAAGGTTAGTAGGTTAATATGATTGTGGGGGATGGGTTTGTATGGTTTAGGCTAAGTTTTACAGAGTGAAAACTTAGGCTAGGGGGGAATGAAAGGATGACAAGTGGTGAAGTTTAGGAAACTTTAGTAAGTTGGATTAAAGACTTTTTACACAAGAAATGTGGCTTGGTTTACCTAGGTAAAAGATCTTTTCACATAGTTCTATCATGGGATGAAGTGGACTAAGGGTAATGAGCATATCTCATTGCCCTTTGGGGGGAATATTAGTAAGTGTTTCTTGGAAAATGGGGAGGGGAATTAGTCATGCTCCTTTTGTTTTGTAGCCACCTTGCCATGGTACCTTATGATTTTATGAGATGGAAAATTATTCCTGAAGAGCAAAGTGCTCACAAACCATGCCTTTGTACCCTCAAAACTTCCTACCCAACCTAGTATAGCTAACATTTTCTCTTCATTTTCATTGGGTGCATTTGAACCAGAAAACCCTGATTCATCTCTTTTCTTTTAGCTGTCCTCCTATCTAAGTCTACCCTTATTTCTTCCAGGGCTCAGATTAAGCTGTTGAGACCCTTTGCTTCACTACCTGACTACTTGCCTGCCAAGCTTAAACTATTTGTGCAGACCTTTATTCTCTATTCTAAGACAAGTGAAATTCAAACATGATCTAGCCATGATTAAGCTGTCTCGCTAATCACCAATTGTGGCAAGAGTTAACCACCTATACATAGTGAAGATTCATCAACATATGGAACCTTTGCAGCATAAAAAGGATG